>QRFJ01000072.1:464534-537320 GCA_006176705.1 Cocos nucifera | reverse complement strand
TTATCTCCAACGATCGAGGTCAAAGATGGAGCTCGGAGAAGATCTTATCTCCGACAGCTAAGGTCAAAGATGGAGCTCGAGAGAGATCTTATCTCCAGCAGTCGAGGTTGAAGGAGATCTTATCTCCTATTGATGTAGACTCTGAAGCTCGGAGGAGATCTTATCTCCAGCGATCGAGGTTGAAGGTGGAGCTCAGGAGAGATCTTATCTCCAACGGTCGAGGTTGGAGGAGATCTTATCTTCTGTTGACGTAGAAGCTTAGAGAAAATCTTATTTCCAGCGGTTGAGGTCGAATGTGAAGCTCAAGAAAGATTTTATCTCCAGCAGTCGAGGTTGAAGGAGATCTTATCTCCTGCTGACATAGATGCTGGAGCTCTAGAGAGATCTTATCTCCAGTGGTCGAGGTTGAAGGAGATCTCATCTCCTATCGACGTAGACTCTGGAGCTTGGAGAAGATCTTATCTCCAACAGCCAAGGTCAAAGATGGAGCTCAAAGGAGATCTTATCTCCAGTAGCCAAGGTTGAAGAAGATCTTATCTCCTATGACTCTAGCTCGGAAGAGATCTTATCTCTAGAGGTTGAAGAAGATCTTATCTTCTGTTGATGTAGACTCTAGAGCTCGGGAGAGATCTTATCTCCGATAGCCGAGGTTGAAGAAGATTTTATCTTCTGTTGACGTAGACTCTGGAGCTCGGAGGAGATCTTATCTCCAGCAGTCAAGATTAAAGAAGATCTTATCTCCTATTGACGTAGACTCTGAAGCTCGGAGAAGATCTTATCTTCAGCAGCTGAGGTTGAAGAAGATCTTATCTCATGTTGATGTAGACTCTGGAGCTCGGAAGAAATCTTATTTTCGACAGTCGAGGTTGAAGGAGATCTTATCTCCAGCGTAGACTTTGAAGCTCAGAAGAGATTTTATCTCAGCAGCCAAGGTTGAAGGAGTTCTCATCTTTTGTTGGCGTCGGGGGAGATCTTATCTCCAACAACCTGAAGAGATCTCATCTCCTGTTGGCGTAGAAGCTTGGGGGAGATCTTATCTCCACAGTCGAGGAAGATTTTATCTTCTGTCGATGTAGAAGCTCGAATAAGATCTTATCTTCGACAGTCGAGGTTGAAGAAGATCTTATCTTCTGCAGTTGTCGGGCACAATGGGATCATTATCGAGGTCTTTTCTTTCGTCCCGTCTAGAATGAATGAGGTCTTCGACTTTGCTCACATTAGGATGAGATTCTCCTCCTATTTCTAACGGACTATAGGGGCACATAAGAACCATTGTCAGGACCTCTCCTCCATCTCGTCTAAAATGAACGAGGCCTTCGACTTTGCTCCGTTAGGATGAGGTTCTCTTCCTATTTTAATGGACTGTGGGCACATAAGGGCCATTGTCAGGGCCTCTCCCCCCATCTCGTCTAAAATGAATGAGGCTTCGACT
Organism: Cocos nucifera; assembly: GCA_006176705.1. Classification (NCBI taxonomy): domain Eukaryota; kingdom Viridiplantae; phylum Streptophyta; class Magnoliopsida; order Arecales; family Arecaceae; genus Cocos; species Cocos nucifera. Next base: position 535,888 of record QRFJ01000072.1, on the reverse strand, counting down.
TTGCTCGCATTAGGATGAGGTTCTCCTCCTATTTTAATTACTGTAGGCACATAAGGCCATTGTCAGGCCTCTCCCCCATCTCATCTAAATGAACGAGGCCTTAACTTTACTGCATTAGGATGAGGTTCTCCTCCTGTTTAACGGACTGTGGGCACATAAGGGCCGTTTTCAGGGCCTCTCCCCATCTCATCTAAAATGAATGAGGCCTTCGACTTTGCTCGCATTAGGACAAGATTCTCCTTCTATTCCTAATAGGCTGTGGGGGCACATAAGGGCCATTGTCATGGCCTCTCCCCCCATCTGTCTAAAATGAATGAGGCCTTTGACTTTACTTGCGTTAGGATGAGGTTCTCCTCTGATTTCTAACGAACTATAGGGACACATAAGGGCCATTATCAAGGCCTCTTCCCTCATCTCATCTAAAATGAACGAGGCCTTCAACTTGCTCATGTTAGGACGAGGTTCTCTTTCTGTTTCTAGCATGGCCACTATTGATTGCTTATTTTCTATCATCATATAGTTTTTGCACTAAGAAATCATAATATTAAAATGAAGAAGTTTCATTGAAGAAAAATTACTAGTAGTACATCGTCAAAAATTTCAAGGTCATGGGAGCGTTGTTCTATTGAGCTCCTTCAGGCGATAAGTTTTAGACTGGACGACCTCCTCTATTTCATATGGGCCTTTCCAATTTGGAGCAAGCTTTTTTTGGCTCTAAGGCTGAGAAATGGTGGCTTACTAAAGTACCAAGCCCCCCTAGAGATAGCATTGATGATGCCGAAAGGCGGTCGATCTTCTTATTATTCCTTCTTCATTGGTGGTTCTAGTTACGGTAACGCCCTTGGCTGATCTTCTCTTACTTCAGGTCGGCATCTGTGGAGCATTGAGGGGGGCATAGTTGTGAAATCTTTCTGGGGAAACTTCTTCATGCCTTTTCGTCGGCTGTTAATGATGCTCGAGGAGGATTCAGGCTCGCTTGCATGAAGGAGATCTGTGGCACGATCGAACCTTATTTGGCCCTCCATCACGATGGGTTACTAGACTCGCCCATCTACCGCTCTTTTGTGGCTCCCTCATCTCTCAATTTAAAGGCTTCTTCTGCTCGGGCATATCATTCAGCCGACTACAGGTCGGCAAAGTCTCTAGGATACTTCTTCTCTAGAAAGAATAATAAATCATTCTTTCAAAGGCCATCCTTGATGCGGCTATTGCAACAGACTGACCAGATTTTGGATCTTCAATGTAGTAGCATTAAATCGGATGACATAAGTTCGAATGGATTCTCCTTCTTTTGTCATTCATCAAGGAATTCGAACCTCTACGTGATGTTGGCTGCTAACGAGTAAGTCGCAAACTGATGGCTCATCTGACCAAAGAGAAGATCGTGCCTGACCGCAACATCGAGTACCAGTGTCTTGCTGCTCTCCTCAGGGTGGACGAAGAAGCTCGGCATAGATGGTGTCTGTGCACCATGGAGTAGCATCGTGGTTCAGAGGGTCTTCAAATGATCGACCAGATTACAGGTTCAATCGTAGCTTTCAAGTTAAGAGCTTAAGTTTGGCAGAATGAGCTCTTGCATAATTCGAGAGAAAAAAGGAGAATCGATGCAGATTCATCATGGTGGCCGGAATGATATGGTGGAGTTTCTCAATCATCGTCCATCTTCCGTAGTTTGTGATCAAGGACGTCGTCTCGATCGTAGATCTTGGATGACTTTCGACAGTAAATGGAGAAGATCTCCTCCAGAGGAGAATCATATCTGAACATGGATCCTCTACTCTCTATTTTTTTTTCAGGGGCGATGGGTATGCTAGCCCAAGTGCCCTTTTTTGATTGATTTTCGACTCCTGATGGCAAATTTTTCGACGGAGTCACTGCTTGGGGCTCCGCATGGTTGCACCATCTCGGTGAGATTCTAAATCCACTGCATCAGCAGATTAAACTGCTCTAAACCTACCATGCATCGATGGAGTGGAGGTTGAAGTTTCGATGATAGACCAGAAATGGTGGATCTAGCTTAGATCTTATGGTAGAAGCGGTAGATCTCTGGAAGTCGCCTTCTTTTGGAGCATTTCTTAGATTGAAGGAGGGATGAAGATGAACCTTGAAAGAGTGTCGACAAGGTCAACTGAGCCTCCTCTAAGAATAAGGAACCTCAGGGATAGAGGTCCTTCCTCTAGCACTAATTCTATTGGTGTAGAATCTGATTTCGTCGGATCGAGCTAGAGTTGAGGAAGAAGAGGTCGCCATCAATGACCTACAAATTAAAATTTCGTCCAGAGTCGGTGGGGGTGGCTCCGACAGGACCCTCCAATGATCAAGTCACTCTCTCAATAGGAATGGAGTGCTCGAAATGAGTTCCACTGAGCTTAGAAGAAGAGAGAGCTTAGAAAAGAGTTAGCATATCTGGAGGATCCTTTATAGGCGGAGCTTAATTGATGGTGACGGCCATACCGCCTGGTAGAGAGCCATTGGGGCCGCATGGAGTTCGGTACGGAGAGGAAGGCGTCATCAGGTGGATAGTGATAGCCATACCATCCATAGCAACTGCTCGAGGCCCGTGGGGTTTGCTATGAGAAAGGGGCATCGTCAGACTGATAGCGATCGTTCATCGAATTTAATACCATAGTTCGGAGGAAGCAGGCATTGGTTGGTGAAGAACTTTGAATATATCCATTCCAGAGGAATTCGCTCCTAAAGGGTTTACGTTGAAGAGGAGTCAAAAGAAGTTTGCTCTTATAAAAATCCACTGAAGGAGGAGTCTGAAAGGAGTTTTCTCTTATAGAAATTTGACTGCAGGAGGAATCGAAAGAAATTGGCTCCTATAGAAATTCGACTGAAGGAGAATTTCTATAGGAGCCAAATTTCTTTCGAATTCCTCCTGCAGTCAAATTTCTATAAGAGCCAAACTCCTTTCAGACTCCTCCTTCAGTTGGATTTTTATAAGAGCCAAACTTCTTTTGGACTCCTCCTTCAACCGTAAACCCTTTAGGAGTCCGAATTCCTCTGGAATGGATATATGTCAAAGTTCTTCACCAACCAATGCCTGCTTCCTCCGAACTATGGTTATTAAATCTCGATGAACGATCGCTATCAGTCTGACGATGCCCCTTTCTCCATAGCAAACCCCACGGGCCTCGAGCAGCTTGCTACTGGATGGTATGGCTATCGCTATCAGCCTGACGATACCTTTTTCTCCGTATCGAAGTCTATGCAGTCCCGAGCGGCCCACTACCAGATGGTATGGCCGTCACTATCAATCAAGCTTCGTCTATAAAAAGGGATCCTCCAGATATATTTTCTCTAAGCTCTCTTCTTCTTTCCAAAAATTCTACCGAACTCTTTTCTGAGCACTCCATTTCTGTTGGCTAGAAGAGTTGACTTGATCATCGGAGGATCCTGTCGGAGCCACCACCACCGACTCTGGACGAAATTTTATTTTGTAGGTCATTGATGGCGACCTCTTCTTCCTCAACTCTAGCTCGATCCGACGATAATCAGATTCTACACCAATAGAATTAGTGCTAGAGGAAGGACCTCTATCCCTGAGGTATCCTTATTCTTAGAGGAGTGCTCAGTTGACCTTGTCGACCCTCTTCTTCAAGGTTCATCTTCATCCTCTCCTTCAATCCTAAGAAATGCTCCAAAAGAAGGCGACTATCCAGAGATCTACCGCTTCTACCATAAGATCTAAGCTAGATCCATCCATTTCTGGTCTATCATCGAAACTTCAACCTCCACCTCCATCGATGGCCATGGTAGGTTTAGAGCAGTTTAATCTGCTGATGCAGTGGATTTAGAATCTCACCGAGATGGTGCAGACCATGCGGCAGCCCCCAGCAGTGACTCCGTCGAAAAATTTGCCATCAGGATGTCGAAAATCAATCCCAAAAAAGGGCACTTGGGCTAGCATACCCATCGCCCCTGAAAAAAAAATAGAGAGTAGAGGATCCATGTTCAGATTATGATTCTCCTCTGGAGGAGATCTTCTCCATTTACTGTCGAAAGTCATCCAAGATCTACGATCGAGACGACGTCCTTGATCACAAACTACGGAAGATGGACCGATGGATTGAGAAACTCCACCATATCATTCCGGCTCACCATGATGACATCTGCATCGATTCTCCTTTTTTCTCTCGAATTATGCAAGAGCTCATTCTGCCAAACTTTAAGCTTCTCTAACTTGAAAGCTACGATGGAACCTCTAATCTGGTCGATCATTTGAAGACCTTCTGAACCACGATGCTACTCCATGGTGCACCAGACACCATCTTATGCCGAGCTTCTTCGTCCACCCTGAGGAGAGCAGCAAGACACTGGTACTCGATGTTGAGGTCAGGCACGATCTTCTTCTTTGGTCAGATGAGCCATCAGTTTGCGACTTACTTCGTTAGCAGCCAACATCCACGTAGAGGTTCGAATTCCTTGATGAATGACAAAAGAAGGAGAAATCCATTCGAACTTATGTCATCCGATTTAATGCTACTACATTGAAGATCCAAAATCTGGATCAGTCTGTTGCAATAGCCGCACTCAAGGATGGCCTTTGAAAGAATGATTTATTATTCTTTCTAGAGAAGAAGTATCCTAGAGACTTTGCCGACCTGCTAGCTCGGGCTGAATGATATGCCCGAGCAGAAGAAGCCTTTAAATTGAGAGATGAGGGAGCCACAAAAGAGCGGTAGATGGGCGAGTCTAGTAGACCCATCGCTGATGGAGGGCCAAATAAGGTTCGATCGTGCTCACAGATCTCCTTCAATTGCAAGCGAGCCTGAACTCCTCCTCGAGCTCATCATTAAAGAAGCCCCGACGAAAGGGCATGAAGAAGTTTCCCCTAGAAAGATTTCACAACTATACCCTCCTCAATGCTCCACAGATATCGGTCTGAAGCAAGAGAAAATCAGTCAAGGGCACTATCGCAGTTAAAACCACCAATGAGAAAGGAACAACAAGAAGATCGACCGCCTTTCGACATCATCAACACCATCTCTGGGGGGCTTAGTACTTCGATGAGCCACCATCTCTCAGCCTCAGAGCTAGAAAAAGCTTACCCCAAATTGGAAAGGCCCGTATGAAGTAAAGAAGATCGTCCGATCTAGAACTTAACGCTCGAAGAAGCTCGGAGGAATAATGCTCTCACAACCTTAGAATTCAGAGAATCTAAGAATGTACTACTAGTAATTTTTTTTCAATAGAACTCCTCCATTTCAACATTGTTATTTCTTGATGTAAAAACTATGCGATGATAGAAAAGAAGCAACCAAAAGTGACCATGTTAGAAACAGGAGGAGAACCTCGTCCTAACATGAGCAAATCGAAGGCCTCATTCATTTTAGATGAGATGGGGAGAGAGGCCCTGACAATGATCCTTATGTGCTCCCACAGCCCATTAGAAACAGGAGGAGAACCTCATCCTAATACGAGCAAAGTAAAAGACCTCATTCATTTTAGACGAGATGGAGGAAGAGGCCCTGACAACGGTCCTTATGTGCCTCTATAGCCTGTTAGGAATAGGAGAAGAACCTCATCCTAACGTGACCAAAGTCGAAGGCCTCGTTAATTTTAGATGAGATGGAAGGAGAGGTCCTGATAATGGCCCTTATGTGCTCCCACAGTCTGTTAGAAATAGGAGAAGAACCTCGTCCTAACGCGAGCAAAATTAAAGGCCTCGTTCATTTTAGACGAGATGAGGGAAGAGGTCCTGACAACGGTCCTTATGTGCCCTCACAGTACATTAGAAATCGGAGGAGAACCTCATCCTAATGCGAGCAAAGTCGAAGGCCTCATTCATTTTAGATGAGATGGGGGGAGAGGCCCTGATAAATGGCACTTATGTGTCCCCACAACCCATTAGAAACAGGAAGAGAACCTCATCCTAACGTGAGCAAAATCGAAGGCCTCATTCATTTTAGACGAGATGGAGGAAAAGGTCCTGACAATGGCCCTTATGTGCCCCCATAGTCCGTTAGGAATGAGAGGAGAACCTCATCCTAACGTGAGCAAAGTCGAAGGCCTCGTTCATTTTAGATGAGATAGGAGAGAGGCCCTGATAATGGCCCTTATGTGCCCTCACAATCCATTAGGAATAGAAGAAGAACCTCATCCTAACCTGAGCAAAATTGAAGGCCTCGTTCATTTTAGACAAAATGGGGGAGAGGCCCTGACAATGGCCCTTATATGCCCCCACAGTCCGTTAGAAATAAGAGGAGAACCTCGTTCTAACGTGAGCAAAGTCGAAGGCCTCGTTTATTTTAGATGGGATGAGAGGAAAGGCTCCAACAATGGCCCCATTATGCTCGATAACTGTAGAGTCTATAGGAGATAAGATCTCCTGATCTTCTTCAACCTCGACTGCTGGAGATAAGATCTCTTTCGAGCTTCAGAATCCACATCAATAGGAGATAAGATCTCCTTCAACCTCGACTGCTAGAGATAAAATCTTCTTCGAGCTTCAAAGTCTACGTCAACAGGAGATAAGATCTCCTTCAACCTCGATTGCTGGAGATAAGATCTTCGAGCTCCAAAATCTACGTCAATAGAAGATAAGATCTTCTTCAACCTCGACTACTGAAAATAAGATCTCCTCAGAGATTCAAAGTCTACGTCAATAAGAGATAAGATCTCCTTCAACCTTGGCTGCTGGAGATAAGATCTTTCCCGAGCTCCAGAGTCTACAGGAAATAAAATCTCCTTATCTTCTTTAAACCTCGGCTGCTGAAGATAAGATCTCCTCCGAGCTCCAGAGTCTACATCAACAGAAGATAAGATCTTCTTCAATCTTGGCTGCTAGAGATATGATCTCTCCCGAGCTTTAGAGTCTATAGGAGATAAGATCTTCCGATCTTCTTCAACCTCGGTTGTTGGAGATAAGATCTCTCTCGAGCTCCAGAGTCTACGTCAATAAGAGATAAGATCTTTTTCAATCTTGGTTGGAGATAAGATCTCCGAGCATCAGAGTCTCATAGGAGATAAGATGTCCTTCAACCTCAGCTGCTGGAGATAAGATCTTTTCTGAGCTTCAACCTCCGACTGCTGGAGATAAGATCTCCCCCGAGCTCCAGAGTCTACGTCAACAGGAGATAAGATCTCCTTCAATCTCGGTTGCTAGAGATAAGATCTCTCCCGAGCTTCAGAGTCTACAGAAGATAAGATCTCCTGATCTCCTTCAACCTCGACTGCTGGAGATAAAATTTCTTTCGAGCTCCAGAGTCTATGTCAACAAGAGATAAGATCTCCTTCAACCTCGACTGGAGATAAAATCTACTTCAAACTTCTACGTCAACCAGAGATAAGATCTCCCTCAACCTCGACTGTTGGAGATAAGATCTTTCCCGAGCTTCAACCTAGGCTGCTAGAGATAAGATCTTCTTCGAGCTCCAGAGTCTACATCAACAGGAGACAAGATCTTCTTCAACCTCAGTTGGAGATAAGATCTCTCCCGAGCTTCCACTTCAACATTAACCTCGATTGGAGACAAGATCTCCTCCGATTTTCAACCTCAATGGATGCAGAGCCCGAAAAAAGATCTCGACACTCGCCTTTGTTGTACTATCTTTCTTTAAATTTTGAACTCAAAAATGGGGGGACTATTGTTGGGGATAAACCCCACTCCCATCGAAGTCCAGTCTGATGCTTAGCCTAATGCAATTGGTAATCATGGAAGAGTTTTGATCAAAAATTATCCTACAGCGGCCAAACCTTAGCCAAACTTCTTCAGTCGGCCAAACTCCTCAGCTGTCGAACCTCGATCGAACTTCTCAACCATCGAACTCCTCCCGGACTTCTCCACCAGTCGGACTCCTATGGGAGCTGAACTTCTTCCAGAATTCTTCTTTAGTCAAATTTCTATAGGAGCCAAACTTCTTCCAGATTTTTTCTAGAATCAAATTTCTATAGGAGCTGAACTTTTTTCGGACACCTCCTTCAGTTGGATTTCTATAGGAGCCGAACTCCTTCAAAACTCCTCCTTCAGCCGTATCCCCTTTAGGAGTTCGAACTCCTCTAAAATGGATATATGTCGAAGTTCTTCATCAACCAACACCTGCTTCCTCTGAACTATGGCTATTAAATCTCGACGAATGATCGCTATCAGTCTGACGATGCTCCTCTCTCCATATCAAACCCCATGCGGCCTCGAGTGGCCTGCTACCGGATGGTATGGCTGTCGCTATCAGCCTGACGATATCTTTCTCTTCATACTGAATCTCACATAGCCCCGAGCAGCCCACTATCGGATGGTATAGCCATCACTATCAATCAAGCTCCATCTAAAAAAAGAGATCCTCCAGATATATTTTCTCTAAGGTCTCCTCTCCTTCCCAAAAATTCTGTTGAACTCTTTTCTAAGCACTTCATTTCTATTGACCAGAAGAGCTGACTTGATCATCGAAGGATCCCATCGGAGCCACCACCACCGACTTCGGATGGAACTTTATTTTGTAGGTCACCGACGGTGATCTCTTCTTCCTCAACTCCCGCTCGATCTGACAATAACCAAATTTTGCACCAACAAAATTAGCGCAAGCAAGCTCGAACTCCTCCTCGAGCTCATCATCAAAGAAGCTCCGACGAAAGAATGCGAAGAAGTTTCCCCCATGAAGGTTTCACAACTACGCCCCCCTCAATGCTCCACAGACACCGACCTGAAGCAAGAGAAAATCAGCCAAGGATGCTACTGCAGTTAGAACCACCAATGAGGAAGGAACAATAAGAAGATTTGTCATCTTCTGGCATCATCAATGCCATCTTTCGGAGGGCTTAGTACTTCGATGAGCCACCATCTCTCAACCTCAGAGTCAGGAAAAGCTTGCCCAAAATCGAGAAAGCTCGTATGAAGTAGAGGAGGTCGTTCGGCCCGAAACTTAACGACTAAAGAAGCTTGGAGGAATAATGCTCCCATGACCTTGGAACTCAAAGAATTTGAGAATGTACTGTCGATAATTTTTCTTCAATAGAACTCCTCCATTTCAACATTATTGTTTCTTGGTGCAAAAACTATGCGATGATAAGAAAGAAGGAACCAAAAGTGGTAATGTTAGGAACAGAAGGATAACCTCATCCTAATATGAGTAAGTCGAATGCCTCATTTCTTTTAGATGAGATGGAGGGAGAAGCCCTGACAATGACCCTTATGTGCCCCCATAGTCCGTTAGGAATAGGAGAAAAACCTCATCCTAATGCGAGCAAAATCGAAGGCCTCATTCATTTTAGATGAGACGGAGGGAGAGACCCTGACAATGGCCCTTATGTGCCCCTACAGCCTATTAGAAATAGGAGGAGAACCTCATCCTAACATGAGCAAAGTCGAAGGCCTCATTCATTTTAGATGAGATGGAGGGAGAGGCCCTGACAATAGCTCTTATGTGCCCCCATAGTCCATTAGAAATAGGAGAAGAACCTCATCCTAACGCAAACAAAATCGAAGACCTCATTAATTTTAGACAAGATGGGGGGAGAGGCTCTAACAACGGCCCATATGTGCCCCCATAGTATGTTAGGAATTGGAGGAGAACCTCGTCCTAATGCGAGCAAAATAGAAGGCCTCATTCATTTTAGACGAGATGGGAGGAGAGGCCTTAACAACGGCCCTTATGTGCCCTCGCAGTCTGTTAGAAATAAGAGAAAAACCTCATCCTAACGTGAGTAAAATCGAAGGCCTCGTTTATTTTAGACAAGATGGAGAGAGAGGCCATGACAATGGCCCTTATATGCCCCCATAGCTCGTTAGAAATAGGAGGAGAACCTCATCCTAATGTGAGCAAAGTCGAAGATCTCGTTCATTTTAGACGAGATGGAGGGAGAGGTCCTGACAATGGCCCTTATGTGCCCCCATAATTCATTAAAAATAGAAAAAGAATCTCATCCTAATGTTAGCAAAGTCGAAGGCCTCATTCATTTTAGACGAGATGGGGGAGAGGCCCTAACAATAGCCCTTATATGCCCCCACAGTCCATTAGGAATAGGAGGAGAACCTCGTCCTAACATGAGCAAAGTTGAAGGCCTCGTTCATTTTAGATGGGATAAGAGAAAAGGCCCTAACAACGACCCTATTATGCCCGATAACTCCAGAGTCTGCAAGAGATAAGATCTCCTGATCTTCTTCAACCTCGACTATTGGAGATAAGATCTCTCCCGAGCTCCAGAATCCACGTCAATAGGAGATAAGATCTCTTTCAATCTCGACTGTTGGAGATAAGATCTCCTCCGAACTCCAGAGTCTACGTCAACAGAAGATAAGATCTTCTTCAACCTTGGCTGCTGGATATAAGATCTCCTCCGAGCTTTAGAGTCTACAGAAGATAAGATCTCCTGATCTTCTTCAATCTCGATTGCTGGAGATAAGATCTCTCCCGAGCTCTAGAGTCTACATCAATAGGAGATAAAATCTTCTTCAACTTCGACTACTGAAGATAAGATCTCTCCTGAGCTCCAGAGTCTATAGGAGATAAGATCTCTTGATCTTTTTCAACCTCGACTACTGGAGATAAAATCTTCTCCAAGCTCTAGTGTTTACGTCAATAGGAGATAAAATCTTCTTCAACCTCGGCTGCTGGAGATAAGATCTCCTCCGAGCTCCAGAGTCCACGTCAATAGAAGATAAGATCTCCTTCAACCTCGACTGTTGGAAATAAGATCTCCTCCGAGATTCAAAGTCTACGTCAATAAGAGATAAGATCTCCTTCAACCTTGGCTGCTGGAGATAAGATCTTTCCCGAGCTTCAAAGTCTATAGGAGATAAATCTCCTTATCTTCTTTAACCTCGATTACTGGAGATAAGATCTCCTCCGAGCTCCAGAGTCTACCTCAATAGGAGATAAGATCTTCTTCATCCTCGGCTGCTGGAGATATGATCTCTCCCGAGCTTTAGAGTCTACAAGAGATAAGATCTCTTGATCTTCTTCAATCTCGATTGCTGGAGATAAGATCTCCTCCGAGCTTCAGAGTCTATGTCAATAAGAGATAAGATCTCCTTCAACCTCGGTTGGAGATAAGATCTCTTCTGAGCTCCAGAATCTATAGGAGATAAGATCTCCTTCAACCTCGACTGCTGGAGATAAGATCTTTTCTAAGCTTCAACCTCGACTGTTGGAGATAAGATCTCCCCCAAGCTCTAGAGTCTACGTCAATAGGAGATAAGATCTTCTTCAATCTCGGCTGCTAGAGATAAGATCTCCCCCGAGCTTCAGAGTCTACAGAAGATAAGATCTCCTGATCTCTTTCAACCTCAACTGTTGGAGATAAGATCTCTTTCAAGCTTCAGAGTCTATGTCAATAGGAGATAAGATCTCCTTCAACCTCGACTGGAGATAAAATCTCCTTCGAACTTCTACGTCAATAAGAGATAAGATCTCCTTCAATCTCGACTGCGGGAGATAAGATCTTTTCCGAGCTTCAACATCGGCTGCTAGAGATAAGATCTTCTCCAAGCTCCAGAGTCTATGTCAACAGGAGACAAGATCTTCTTCAACCTCAATTAGAGATAAGATCTCTCCCGAGCTTCTACTTCAACATTAACCTCGATTGGAGACAAGATCTCCGCTGATTTTCAACCTCAGTGGATGCAAAGCCTGAAAAAGGATCTCGACAGTCGCCTTTATTGTACTATCTTTCTCTAAATTTTGAACTCGAAAGTGGAGAGACTATTGTTGGGGATAAACCCCACTCCCATCGAAGTCCAGTCTGATGCTTAGCCTGATGCAATCGATAATCATGAAAGAGTTTCGATCGAAAATTCTCCTACAGCGGTCAAACCTTAGCCAAACTTCTTCAGTCGGCTGAACTCCTCAGTTGTCGAACCTCGGTCGAACTTCTCAGCTGTCGAACTCCTCCCGAACCTCTCCACCAGTCGGACTCCTATGGAAGCTGAACTCCTAGAATTCTTCTTTAGTCAGATTTTTATAGAAGCCAAACTCCTTCCAGATTTTTTCTGCAGTCAGATTTCTACAGGAGCAGACTCCTTTCGGACTCCTTCAGTCGGATTTCTATAGAAGCCGAACTCCTTCCGAACTTCTCCTTCAGTCATATCTCCTTTAGGAGTTCGAACTCCTCTGAAATGGATATATGTCGAAGTTCTTCATCAACCAACACCTACTTTCTCCGAACGATGGCTATTAAATCTCGACGAATGATCGCTATCAGTCTGACGACGCTCCTCTCTCCATAGCAAACCCCATGCGGCCCTGAGTGGCCTGCTATCGGATGGTATGGTTGTCGCTATCAGCCTGACGATATCTTTCTCTTCATACTAAATCTCACGCAGCCCTAAGCAATCTACTACCGGATGGTATAGCCATCACTATCAATCAAGCTCCATCTAGAAAAAGAGATCCTCCAGACATTTTTTCTAAGCTTTCTTCTCCTTCCTAAAAATTTTGCTGAGCTTTTTTCTGAGCAGTTCATTTCTATTGGCCAGAAGAGCTGACTTGATCATCAAAGGATCCCATCGGAGCCACCACCATCGATTTTGGATGGGACCTTATTTTGCAAGTCACCGATGGTGACCTCTTCTTCCTCAACTCTAACTCGATCCGACAACAACCAGATTTTGCACCAACAAAATTAACGCAAGCAAGCTCGAACTCCTCCTCGAGCTCATCATCAAAGAAGCTCCGATGGAAGGATGCGAAGAAGTTTTCCCTATGAAGGTTTTACAACTACGCCCCCCTCAATGCTCCACAAACACCGACCTGAAGCAAGAGAAAATCAGCCAAGGATGCTACTGCAGTTAGAACCACCAATGAGGAAGGAACAATAAGAAAATCGGCCATCTTTCAACATCATCAACGCCATCTCTCGGAGGGCTTAGTACTTCGACGAGCCACCATCTCTCAACCTCAGAGCCAGAGAAAGCTTTCCCAAAATCGAGAAAGCTCGTATGAAGTAGAGGAGGTCGTTCGGTTCGAAACTTAACGCCTGAAGAAGTTCGAAGGAATAATGCTTTCATGACCTTAGAACTCAGAGAATTTGAGAATGTACTGCCAATAATTTTCCTTCAATAGAACTCTATTTCAACATTATTGTTTCTTGGTGCAAAAACTATGCGATGACAAGAAAGAAGCAACCAAAAGTGGTCATGCTAGGAACAGAAGGAGAACCTCATCCTAACATGAGTAAGTCGAATGCCTCGTTCCTTATAGACGAGATAAAGGAAGAGGCCCTGACAATGGTCCTTATGTGCCCCCATAGTCCATTAGGAATAAGAGAAGAACCTCATCCTAATGCGAGCAAAGTCGAAGGCCTCATTCATTTTAGATGAGATGGAGGGAGAGGCCCTGACAATGGCCCTTATGTGCCCCCACAGTCCATTAAAAATAGGAGGAGAACCTCGTCCTAACATGAGCAAAGTTGAAGGCTTCATTCATTTTAAACGAGATGGAGGGAGAGGCCCTGACAACAGCTCTTATATGCCCCCATAGTCCGTTAGGAATATGAGGAGAACCTCATCCTAATGCAAACAAAATCGAAGACCTCATTAATTTTAGACAAGATGGGGGGAGAGGCTCTGACAATGGCCCTTATGTGCCCCCACAGTATGTTAGAAATCGTAGGAGAACCTCATCCTAATGCGAGCAAAATCGAAGGCCTCATTCATTTTAGACGAGATGGGGGAGAGGTCTTGACAATGGCCCTTATGTGCCCTCGCAGCCCATTAGGAACAAGAGGAGAACCTCATCCTAACATGAGCAAAATCGAAGGCCTCATTCATTTTAGACGAGATGGAGGGAGAGGCCATGACAATGGCCCTTATATGCCCCCATAGCCCGTTAGGAACAGAAAGAGAACCTCATCCTAACGTGAGCAAAGTCGAAGATCTCGTTCATTTTAGACGAGATGGAGGGAGAGGCCCTGACAATGGCCCTTATGTGCTCCCACAATTCATTAGAAACAGAAGAAGAATCTCATCCTAACGTGAGCAAAGTCGAAGGCCTCATTCGTTTTAGACAAGATGGGGGAGAGGCCCTGACAACAGCCCTTATATGCCCCTACAGTCCATTAGGAATAGGAGGAGAACCTCGTCCTAACATGAGCAAAGTTGAAGGCCTCGTTCATTTTAAATGGGATAAGAGAAAAGGCCCTAACAATGATCCTATTATGCCCGACAACTCCAGAGTCTGCAGGAGATAAGATCTCCTGATCTTCTTCAACCTCGACTGCTAGAGATAAGATCTCTCCCGAGCTCTAGAGTCTATGTCAACAGGAGATAAGATCTCCTTCAACCTCGATTGTTGGAGATAAGATCTTCTCCGAACTCCAGAGTCTACATCAACAGAAGATAAGATCTTCTTCAACCTTGACTGCTGGATATAAGATCTCCTCTGAGCTTTAGAGTCTACAGGAGATAAGATCTTTCGATCTCCTTCAATCTCGATTACTGGAGATAAGATCTCCCCCAAGCTCTAGAGTCTACGTCAATAGGAGATAAGATCTTCTTTTACTTTGACTACTGAAGATAAGATCTCTCCTGAGCTTCAGAGTCTACAGGAGATAAGATCTTCTGATCTCCTTCAACCTCGACTGTTGGAGATAAGATCTCCTTGGAGCTTTAGTGTTTACATCAATAGGAGATAAGATCTTCTTCAACCTCGATTGGAGATAAGATCTCTTCCAAGCTTTTACGTCAATAGGAGATAAGATCTCCTTCGAGCTTCAACCTCAACCACTGGAGATAAGATCTTCCCCAAGCTTCAACCTCGACTGCTGGAGATAAGATCTCCCTCGAGCTCTAGAGTCTATGTCAACAGAAGATAATATCTCCTTCAACCTCGACTGCTGGAGATAAGATCTCTTCCGAGCTCCAAAGTCTATAGGAGATAAGATCTCTTGATCTCCTTCAACCTCGATTGCTGGAGATAAGATCTCTTTCGAGCTCTAGAGTCTATGTCAATAGAAGATAAGATCTTTAACCTCGGTTGGAGATAAGATCTTCTCTGAGTTTTTATATCAACAGGAGATAAGATCTTCTTCAACCTCGACTGCTGAAGATAAGATCTTCCCTGAGCTTCAATCTCGGCTGTTGGAGATAAAATCTCCTCCGAGCTCCAGAGTCTACGTCAACAAGAGAGAAGATCTCCTTCAACCTCAGTTGGAGACAAGATCTCCTTCGAGCTTTCATTTCAATATCAACATCGATTGGAGACAAGATCTCCCTCGAGCTTCAACCTGAATAGATGCATAGCTTGAAAAAGAACTTCAGCGGTCGTCTTTGTTATACTCCCTTCCTTCGAATTTCGAACTCGAGAGTGGAGGAGACTATTATTGAGGATAAATTTTGCTTCCATCGAAGTCCAGCCTGATGCTTAACCTAATACAATCGGTAATCACGAAAGAGCTTCGATCAAAAATTCTCCTCCAACGGCCAAACCTTAGCCGAACTCCTTTAACTGATCGAACTCCTCAACTGTCGAACTCCTCAACTACCAAACCCCAGCCAAACTCCTTCCAGACCTCTCCACCAGTCAGACTCCTACAGAAGTTAAACTCCTTCCAGAATTCTCCTTCAATCAAATTTCTATAGGAGCCGAACTTCCTCCGAACTCCTCCTTCAGTCGGATTTCTATAGGAGCCGAACTTCTTTCGAACTCCTCCTTCAGTCGTATCCTCTTTAGGAGTCTGAACTCCTCTGAAATGGATGTATGTTAAAGTTCTTCACCAACCAATGCCTGCTTCCTCCAAACTACGGCTATTAAATCTCGACGAATGGTTGCTATCAGTCTGACGATGCCCCTCTCTCCATAGCAAACCCCACGTGGCCCCGAGCGGCCTACTACTGGATGGTATGGCTGTCGCTATCAGTCTGACGACACCTTCCTCTCCATACCGACCCCTACGCAACCTCGAGCAACCCACTATCAAATGGTATGATCGTCACTATCAATCAAACTTTGTCTATAAAAAGAGATCCTCCAGATACATTTTCTCTAAGCTCTCTTTTCCTTCCCAAAAACTTTACTGAACTCTTTTCTGAGCACTCCATTTCTGTTGATCAGAAGAGCTGACTTGATCGTCGGAGGGTTCTACCGGAGTCACCACCACCGACTCCGGATGAAACTTTATTTTGTAGGTCACCGATGGTGACCTCTTCTTCCTCAACTCCAACTCGATCCGATGACAACCAGATTCTACACCAATAGTACTTTTTCATACTTTCCTCCCGGACTTTAAAGAAGTTATTAATTTATACTATTATCAGCTCAAAGTCACTATAGATCTTCAGATATCGTACTTTTAGCTCTTTGGCTATTCTTAGTCCTACAAGCAAGGCTTCATATTCTGCTCCATTGTTAGTGATGGAAAAGTCAAAGCATAATGCATACTCCACTACAACTCCTTCTGGATTAATGAAAATCAAACCTGCACCTACCCTGGAAGCATTGGATGAACCATCCATATATAGTATCCAAAAGTTTTTAAGGAAATCAGTCTTCTCTTCAGAAGATCCTGGGACAAAAACTTTCTCGTGCTTTAGTTTAGTTTCTTCTAAAATAGTACATTCTACTATGAAATCAAACAGTATTTGAGCTTTAATGGATGGTTGAGACTGAAAATGGATGTTGAATTCGGTCAGCTCAATCATTCATTTTGCCACTCTTCCGAAGGTATCGAGTCAATGAAGAACCATCTTGATGGTTTGATCAATGAGAAGGATAATTGTATGCCCTTGAAAATAAGGTCAGAGCTTTTTGACTGTAATCAATAAGATATATATTACTTTTTCTAATTTGGTATATCTTATTTTTGCATCCTTCAAGACTCTGCTTATATAGTAGATTTGCTTCTGAACTTTAGCTTCTTTCCTTACTAGTACAGCTCCAATTGCTACAGAAGATACGGTGAGGTATAAGAACAGTCCTCCAAGTTTGGGTTTGGCAAGTAGTGGGGACAAACTGAGATAGCTTTTCAATTCTTTAAGGGCCTGCTGACACTCAGAAGTCTAGTTAAAGTTCTTGGACTGCTTCAGTGCTTAGAAGAAGGGCATGCAGCATTCCACCAATCTTGACACAAAGCGATTCAGAGCTGGCACCTTGCCTGTGAGGTATTGAACTTTTTTAATTATTTTTGGGGTGGACATTTTATGAATGACTTGGATCTTTTTTAGGTTGGCCTCAATGTCGCGGCTTAACACCATGAATCTTAAGAATTTTTTTCAAGGTTATCCCGAAGGCGTATTTGGTAGTATTCAGCTTCATCTTGTACTTTCAGAGGATATTGAAGATCTTCTCAAGGTCGGCAATATGATTTGATGAAGATCGATTTTTAACCAGCATATCATCTACATAGACCTCCATGTTGCGGCCAATTTACTTCTTAAAAATTTTATTCATCAAACGCTGGTATGTCGCATCTACATTTTTAAGCCTAAAGGGCATGATCCTGTAACAATAAAGACCACGGTCAGTAATAAAAGCAATCTTCTCCTCATCCTGTGGTGCCATCCAGATTTGATTATATCCGAAGAAAGCATCCATGAAGGTGAAAAATTTATGGTCCGAGATCGCATCCATCAGTTGATCGATCTTGAATAGATGGTAGCTGTCTTTTAGGCAAGCTGTGTTTAAATTTGTGAAGTCTATGTACATCCTCCATTTGCCATTTGCTTTTTTAACAAGAGCAACATTTGTGATCTAGTCTGGGTAAAACACTTCTTGAATGAATTCCGTCTTAAGGAGCTTATCGACCTCATCCATTATAGCCTTCTGCTGCTCTAGTGCAAAATTGCATTTTTTCTATTTCACTGGTCATCACTTAAGATCCATGCCTAGGCGGTGTTCCATGACTTCTGCATCAATCCAGGGCATGTCCATAGGCGCCCATGCAAAGACATCAGCACTCCTTTGCAAGAATGTGATGAGCTACTTTCTAACTTCTCCTTTCAGGTTTGAGTCGATCTTCACAGTATGTTCTTTATTCCCATCATTCAAGAAAATTTATTCAAGATCGTCGATGGGTTCCCTTCTTTCTTCAGATAGATCATCATGAGCATCAAGCCCATCCACCGGACAAAGATCTACTTGTCTTCCCTCTGCAAGGCAATATTGTAGTAGTACCAAGCTAGTGCCTGATCTCCTCTGACCTTCTTGACTCTATAGCTTGTTGGAAACTTCATTTTCAAATAGTAAGTTGAAACCACAGCTCGAAGTGCATTCCAACCAGGTTGGCCAAGGATCGTATTGTAAGCAAAATGGGCTTTGACTACCAAAAAATCAACTTATATTTTAGATTAATTGCTTTGGATATTGACCAGCTACCACAGGTAATATTATTATTCCTTCCATCAGCACTGTATCACCCATGAACCCCACCAACGGAGAATTCATCGGACCCATCCTATCAACAGATATGGACATTTTGGAGAAAGATCATAAAATAATACATCAGTAGAGCTTTCATTATCAATTAAAATGCAGCGTACATCATAATCAGCAATATTTAAAGTAACTACAACCGTATCATTGTATGGAAGTTGAACTCCCTGGGCATCTTCTTCAGTGAAAATTATGGGTTCTTCAGTTTGCTGCCTCTTTGTCAGCTCTGCTGATCCACTGGCCTTCCCTCGCTAATGACCCGCAACGATAGTATTGATGACTCCAAAAGGGGGGCGATCTACTTGTGGCTTATCCCATCAAGATGGTTCAAGCTATGGCGGGACTCTCGAATGATCTTCTCTTCTCTCCAGTCGGTACCTGATGAATTGGTCCAGCCAATCTCTTCTAATCAGCGTCTCAATCTCATCTTGAAGTTGGATGCATTCTTCTATGTCGTGACTATGCTTACAGTGATAAAGGCAATACTTATTGGGATTGCACTTGGCTGGATGAGTCTACATTCTCTCTGGCTCTACCAGCTGCTCCCTTATCTTCATTAGCATCTGAGTCTTTGAGGCATTCAAGGGAGCATAGTTGTTGAATCTTTTGGAAGGAGAGTTCCACCGGATCCTCCGATTTGGACTTTTCTGTTGACGAGCTCGAGGAGGAGTTCGGGCTCGTCTACACTCGGAAAGAGTTCACGAGCGCGGT
The DNA here is from genome assembly GCA_006176705.1 of Cocos nucifera. Taxonomy (NCBI): domain Eukaryota; kingdom Viridiplantae; phylum Streptophyta; class Magnoliopsida; order Arecales; family Arecaceae; genus Cocos; species Cocos nucifera. The sequence continues at coordinate 516,872 of QRFJ01000072.1, read as the reverse complement.
CAAGCTTCACTAGATTTTCTTTCAAATGTGGGCTTATCGGATTCACCTATTTGCCGCTCTCTCGTGGCCTCATCGTCCTTCAGTTTAAAGACTTCTTTTGCTCGGGCATAACTTTCAACCCAGGCTAACATATCAGTAAAGTTTCTGAGATATATTTTTTTAGAAAGGATAGAAGATCATTCTTCTGAAGACCGTCCTTCAGTGCAGCTATAGCTACAGACTGGTCCAAATTTTGGACCTCCAGTGCAGCAGTATTAAAGTGGCTAATGTAGGCTCGGATAGACTCCTCCTCTTTCTACTTTATATTGATAAGGAAGTCCGAATCTTGTCTTGAACGTCGGCTGCTTATAAAATAAGCTGATGGCTCTTTTGATCAAAAGAGAAGATCCTACTCGGCTTAAAGCTTGAGTACCAGTTTCTCGCTGCTCCCTTCAAGGTAGATGAAAAAGCTTGGCATCCGACGTGTCATGGAGCAGCATCATTATTCGAAAGACTTCAAAATGGTCGATCGGATCAGAAGTCCCATCGTAAGTTTCAAACTGGAGAAGTTTGAAGTTCGGCGGAACAGGTTCTTGCATGATATTGATAAGGGGGATCGATGCAGATGTCGTCATGATGGGTTGGAGCGGCATGGCGGAGCTTCTCAATCTACTAGTTCATGTTTCGAAGTTTTTGATCGAGAGCATCATCTCGATCGTGGATCTCAAAGGAATGTCAACTATAGATAGAGAAAGTCTCCTCCGGAGAAGAATCATGATCGAAATAGGGGCTCCCTGCTCTCTGCTTTTTCTTCTCGGAGGCGACGGGTCTGCTGACCCAGGTTACCATTCTTGACGCCGATTCCTAAGGCTCTGGCTAGGGGTTTTTCGATCGGATTGCCATCGGAGGCTGCTGTATGGCCTACACCATTTTGGTGAGGCCCCGAACCTACTGCATCAGTAGGTTGAAGTGCTCCGGATCTACCATGGCCGTCGGTGGAGAAGATTGAAGAGCGGATGATGGAGTCAGAACGGATGGATCTGGCTCGAATTTAGCACTAGAAGTGGTAGACCGCTGGATGATTGTCTTCCTTGGGGGCATCTCTAGAGCAGGAGGAGATTAAACAAAAACAAATTTAAGAAATTAAGAGAGAAAAGAAAGCAGGTAGAATCGACTGGGCACTCCTTTTAGAATAAGAGCTCAAAGGGCCCTTCCTCTAGCGCCAATCCTGTTAGTGCGAAAATCCATAAGAATTTCAGAGGTGGCTGGAGTGGAGAAGGCGAGGCTGCCGATGGGATCTGCAAAATAAAATCCAAACCAGAGGTGGGCGGCTCCAACAGGACCCTCTGATGCTTAAGTTAATTTTTCGGCCAACTAAAATGGAGTGCTTAGGATATTAAAAAGCAGAACGATGGAAAGGAGAAAAGAGCTTAGAGAAATATGTATCTGGAGGATCTATTTTATAGACGAAGTCTGTAACAAACTGATAGTGACAGCCATAACCATCTGGTAGTGGGTCACTCGAGGCCACGTGGAGTTTGTTATGGAGAGTGGTGTATGTTGTCGTGATATGCCAGCCTGTTGAGATTTGATAGCTGAGGTTCGGATGGAATAGGTGTTGGTAGTGAAGGGCTTTAAGTCACAATAGTTCCGGAGAGTTCGGACTTTTCTAAAATCATCTGCATGCAGATTGATTTATGTTGAGTTGGGAGATAAACTTGCATGGATGATGAGGTCCTTTTGGATGATAGGAAGGAGTTCGATTGGATGAAGATCGACTGGAAGAGTTCGTTCGGAGGGAGCACGATTGGAGAAGTTCGTCCGAGGAAGTGCGACTGGAGGAGTTCATTCGAGGGAAGCACGATTGGAGGAGTTCGTCCAGAAGAAGCACGACTAGAAAAGTTCGTTCGGATGGAGCACGATTGGAGAAGTTCGACTGTCTTTCAAGTTTACCGCTAATCAAGGTTGGAAGAGCCGAACTTAAGTCCAGTCATTCATCTAAAGTTGAAAGTAAGATTAGTTAAATAGCAGTTCCCTCTTCCTATTTGAAATCAAGCCATCGAAAAAACCGATAAATCCCAATAGAAGGAAGGTCGACCGTCAAAAACTTCGGCCAAAAACTTCAACGAAGGTCTTTTTACCTCCAACACCTAATAATTTGCTCGTAGTAGCATCACAGATGTAACGTAAAAGGTTACGTTAATAAGCCAATATTATAAGACTGTTCGACTGTTCCAGTTTTTTTTATTTTTTTTATAACTATTTTTGTTGGACTATTAAATGTTTAACCATTTGATTTGTCCTAAAGACGCTTTTAATTTTCTTTCCCTGGACCTGTATTTGATGGACCCAGCACAAAAAGGATTGCCCAACTTGATGAACTCATTAGGTGCGCATACCTGCCTGCATGAAGTTTTTTCGGTTCCTCCTACGTGCTGGTTGTTTCCTGAGTATATTTAAATATTGATCTAGCACTCTAGTCTTTGCATATGTTCTCCCATTAAAGCATTCCAAACCACAGCCAAGAAAAGGAATGAAAACCTTGAAGACCTCGAAAGTCGTTTTCTCGGAGCAACCGTGAGTTTAGGGCCCATGGCTACCTGCCAAGAAAGACAAAGGCAAGCATTTACCTCTAGGATGCAGGGAAATAAGCAGAAGCAAGTTTCATTTGAATTTTTTGGCTCTTTCCTACAGCATTTACAGCGAGCCATATTCTGTAAACAAGCCAGTGTCCCACCACCTGAGTACTCCCGTTCTTGCCATCCGTCATTATTTATCGTTCTTGCCGGTAACATGGTCACAGCAACAGGATGTTCCGGGACTCTCCAGTGACGCAAGAGAACAGACTAGTCTGCATGAAGCCCAGAGATTGTGGACCAGCAGAAACTAGCAGAGATCATGATTCACAAAACAGCCACTTGTAATATCGAATCCATGGTATGCCCTCCTAAAAGGAGTTTCCAGCCACGACTCAGTTTTCCTTCCAAAGATTACAAACTCCATACCTGTACGTACGGCTAGTAAAAACTACTGATTCACCAGAACGCATTAACGCAGCCAGCATTATAGTGCTAGGAAATATTAGTAATACATAATAAACACCACAGAATATTTAATAGTACAATTCTCTCTTCAAGGTTTTTGGACTATGAGAGGCTCCAGTTGAAACAAGCTAAGCACACCATTTCTAATGGTAGGGTGAAAAATGTGAAATATAGTGATGTTCCTCATAATTTTTTTCCGGATATTTAAATATATGTATTACAATTTTTTCAAACTAATTAAAGAATGAAACTTAAAGTCGAAAAGAGCGTTGCCCTTTTAGCATCTGAGTGGAGATAGCCATCACCAACCTATGTCCGGAACACACGAAGTGGTAGAGTCAACATTGCCGCCTGGAAAGGAAAGAAAAGGAAAAGAAAGATAAGCACATTATCAGACAACAGAGAGATTATTTTTTTGCCTGTGATAAAAGATGGATGCACTCACCCATGGCCTTGGAGTTCTAAGATCAGATTTGGGATATAATCTGGATAATTCTGACTGGAAACTGATGACTATGGAAATCTGAAACTCAATTGAAAATGGCCTGCAAATAGATTCATAAAACTGTCATTCTAAAAGACTACCGAGTAGGCATATTAATTAACAGCAGCATCATCTAAAAAACTACAAGATGGATTCATGACATAATGATAGACAATCATTGGTCACTAGGTTATCTGTGACCAGCGAATGGTCTTTCCTGAAACCTCTTTACGATTAATTCTTAGCAGCTACGCAAAGTAATGTATGAATCTGCAAAAGTTTTACCTCACAATACACTAATCTGTTTTTCAAATAGTGGCAGAAAATCTTGCCTTGAGACTCACAACCAAAGTAGAAAAACAACAATTGCTGAAATGAAGACTCGTATCTTAAAACAGGTATACAAGACCCCCCCACAAAAAAAAAAAAAGAACGACGAGATAAAAGGCACTGAAATAAGACAATATTTGGGTAATTGGTTAGGGTTCACTAGCTTCCAATTTACACAACATGGAGCTGGCGTGCAGTAGCAAAGGGAAGCTAAAACAGCAGAAGCTCTGTTGTTTCAGATTCCATTTGCAACAAAATTTATTGCCGATTACATGTCAGATTTTCATATATCAAATCCCACGAAGGGGCAAAAAGATGCCTATCTAGGCCCAATTCAGCTTGTCTAGAAGAAAAATACCCTATTATGTCTGAAACAAATGGTTTTGGATACCTTTTGGTCATATTTGACCATGCACCAAAACCATATCAATTCCTGATTTGCAGTTGCAACTTAACATTCATAGCTTTATATCATTACTGCTTTAATTTCCAATCTAATGACTAGATCTCTGTTTGGAAAAATCTTGATATAGCTTATGCATGTTGATTCTAATATGGTTCCTCAGGAAAAAAGACAGACGGAAAGAAATACTAAAAAAAGAATAATGAAGATTGCAGATAGGTAATTTGACTTTATATATTTATTAACATCATTTTTTTTTTCAAATTTCATCATCAAATGTTTATCATCCCATAGAGATGATATAGTGTTTCTTAATAGGATCTAACAGCTCTTCTTAGGGATCTTGAGATAATCAGTAAAAACAAGAGAGGCTTGTTACTCTTCAAAATATTATTACTCCATGCATATAATGAAACTGAAATTTAGAACATGGTAATGAAATTAATAGATACACGTAATAAATTATGATGTTCAAAGGATGCCTCATAAATTTTCTGTATTGTTTTATTTTCTATGTCACAGTTTCCTCAAATCTCCCTTTTTTTTTGTCTAATTTGGTTGAATGAAACAGTTGAATGAAATGCATCTTTTGGTTTGAGGTTGCCATGATTTGAACTTTTATACCATGGGCAGCATGAACTTTGTTGGTATATGGGGGAAGGTGATAGAGCTCCAATATACTGTAAACTGTAAAGAAAAGACCATGCTATTTTTCCCATGCAAACATGGGATGTTGAAAGGAGTTCCAACATAGGAAGATGGATGATATAAATCTTTAACCGGATTAGTAGCAGATAAACAAAGGTACTATGCTCATACAGTTCCAAAATTGATTTACATGATCAAAAGCATGGAGTTATCATTCAAAATTACCCAATCACATCCTAGAAATATGGAAGTTACAATATAATTAAAAAAAACAATGAAATTCACAAAAATGTATATCTTTTTTTTTGCATATAATGACACCGAGATTTAAAACATTGTAATGAAATTAATAGATACACATAATATATTATGATGTTTGAAGGATGCCTCATAATTTTTCTACATTGTTTTATTAACCTTCCCTATGTCACAGTTTACCTCAAATCTCCTCTTTTGTGTATTTTGGTTTCATGAAACAGTCTGAATGAGTTTGGATTTAGGTTACTGTGATTTGAACTTTTATACCATGGGCAGCATGAACTTTGTTGGAATATGGGGGAGAGGTAATAGAGCTCCAATATACTGTAAAGAAAGACCACACTAAGTTTTCCATGCAAACATGGGATGTTGACAGGATTTCCAATAAAGGAGGATGGATGATATAAATCTTTGACAGGATTAGTAGCAGAAAAACAAAGGTACCATGCTCACACAGTTCCAAAATTGGTTTACATGATCGAAATCAGAGTTATCATTCAAAATTACAATCACATCCTACAAATATGGAAGTTACAATACAATAAAAAACAATGAAATTCACAAGATTTTTTTTTTTTTTTGCCAAATAATAGCACGCCCTTTAAGTTATATTCAATATTTGAGACAAAGCTTATTACTGAAAAGGTCCTTTACAATGACTTGGAGAAGGGCAGGCATCAAATATAGAAAATATCATCGTTCTAGTAAAAACATATTCAAACTAGTTGAATACCCGCGCGTTGCACAAGATAGATAATTACAGCCTTTAATTATTAAAAATTTTTAATAATAAATATTTTTAATTTTTTTAATATTTTATTTTATTTATTTATTATATATATTATTTTTATTATTTTATAAAATAATATTTTATTTTTCTTTTTCTTTTTTTTTTTTTCTGTTCTCATATCTTCTCCGCGCCCACCAATGCTGCCCCATCATAGCTCCCTTTCTCTCTCGATAAATGCCGATTTCGATCGCACCTCCGCCCCCTCTCTTCTTCTCGTACCTTCTCCGCACCTGCCAGTGCCGCCTCACCCCCTGCCGCCCCATCATAGCTCCCCTTCTCTCTCGACAAATACGGATCTCGATCACACCCCTGCTCCCTCTCTTCTTCTCATACCTTCTCCGCCCCCGACGCCACCATTGCCCTGCTTTCTCCTCCCTTGCCTCCTGCCCAGTCCCCTTCCTGCCATTGCCAACATCTCTCATCCTGACCCGGCCCCCTTCATGCCACTCCATGGCCCAGCCATGGCGCAAGCCTCGTAGTTGCGGACTTTCTTATAATCTTTCTCTCGTCTCCTTTTTCTCTCCCTTTCTTTTTCTTTTCTTTTCTTTTCTTTTCCTTTTCTTTTCTTTTCTTTTCCTTTCTTTTCTTTTCTTTTCTTCTTCTTTCTTTCTTTTCTTTTCTTCTTTCTTTCTGGCCGAAATAGGGGATGGGCTAGTGGCTGGTGGTTCGTGCTCCGACAGGCATGGCTCCACAATCGGAGGACCAACAACGACGACCAATGGCGACAAAGGAACGGCCAGTGGCATCACCAGCCGGTGAGAAATCAAAGAGGAAAAATAGGAGGATTCTTTTGTGATAGATTTTCAATGAATCTAGTGGCTGTCGGCGGCACCCAAAGCTATGGAAAAAGGAGAGGAAGAGAGGCAGGGGCTTACCTCAAGTTCTAGCGGCGTCTTCGGCCCCTATTTCCAGTAGGCACAGGTACGGAATCGAAGCTAATTTTTTAAGAATACTTTGATCTAAATTTCTTCTACGTGGAATACATGGTCAGTTCTAATCAAAGACCTTCCACAACTCATCAAAATCCTCCTCCTTAACCATCCATTTCTCAAGTAGTGGACTTTTTTATACTCTGGTCACCAATTACCACAAAACAAAACCTAAATTAATCGAAGAGGTCCCTAATACGGCAATTAAAGAAAACTAAAGTAAAGGGGGAAACCCCAAGACCAAGCACGAACCTTGAGGAATCATTGCTGACAGGGTGCAAATTGTCGTCGGAGGAACAGCACACCTTACTAACTGGAAGGAAGCCCCGAAATCCTCCTCTCCGAGAGGCCGCCGCCATGGCTACCACCACCCACCAACACCAGAGAAGAGAGCAAGGGTCTTAGGCGGCAGAGGAGCAGGTGTTGGACGAGAGAGAATAGAGGAGAAAGGCGAGGCAACCGGCTTCTCTTTTGGACCCCCCTCCTCGTCGTCCTCCTCTTCCTCCCACTTGGGCTCATCATTTCTCAACTCCTCTGTGGCCTCATCGACTACGCGCACTTACAGTCTTTTCCTAACTCTGCCACCGCCTCCACTCCCAAACCCTTGTCTTTCTCCTATGGCTCCGACTCCTCTTCGTCATCAGTTGTGCCTTCCTCCACTCCGAGCCCTCTCTTTGGGACAGTCTCGTCGCCTTCCCCCTTTAGATTACACCGGTGGTCGTGGGTGGTGATGAGGGTAACAGAGGAGAGAGCCGAGAAAGAGATGGGGTTTCAGGAGTATTGTTAATAATAAATATTAATAATATATATGATTTCCATGCGACACAATAAAAATTATCTAAGATGCTAAGGTGGCAACACCACAATACTTTTCCACAGAGTATTGTTTTATATATATATATGTACATATATATGTATATATGTACATGTAGATGGAGCATCACTTCAAATCATATATATATATATATATGTATGTATGTATGTATGTATGTATGTACATATGTATGTGTACATATATATGTATATATATGTACATATATATGTATATATGTACATGTACATATGTACATATATGTATAAGTATATACATATGTACATATATATATATATATGATTTGAAGTGATGCTCCATCTCCATGTATTGCTCCTAGCAAGACTAATTGTATAAGTTACAATTAGAGTCCACATCATATCATATATATATATAGAGAGAGAGAGAGAGGTAGTCTGGGCTCCAGTCGACCGGAGCCCAGTCTACATCCGGTCGGATATCCGACCGTTTGATCCGCGTGCATCTTGGAACGTGCACCTGAAAAGGTGCTCCAGCTGAAAAAACGTAGACGCGCGTGCGTCTGAAAAAAATTTAGAAAAAAAAAGCCTACTGCTACCTGAAAAAAAAACTTGAAAAAAAATTCAGAAAAAAAAATTCATAAGAAAAAAAAGAGGGCACCCTGAAGGCGCCTACATTTTAAAAAATCTTTATTTTTTTTTGTTTTTTTATTTTTTTATATTTTTTTAATTAAAAAAAATCTTAGAAGAAAAAAAGGAAAAAAAAGAAAGAGAGGGAGAAGGCGCCTACATTCATAGGCGCCTTCCCCCTCTCTTTTTCTTTTTTTCTCTTTTTTCTTCTAAGGCTTTCTTTTAATTAAAAAAATAGAAAAAAAAGGCACATGAAGGCGCCTGCATGTTAAATGTAGGTGCCTTCAGGGCAGTTTTTTTCTGAATTTCTTTTCTGATTTTTTTTTAGGTTTATTTTTTATTTTTTTTCTATTTTTTTTCAAGCAGCAGGCTTTTTTTTCTGAATTTTTTTCAGGTGCGCCTGTATTTTTTTCAGCCGGCGCTTTTTTTCAAGCGCGCGTTCCAAGATGCTGTGGATCGAACGATCGAAGATCCGACCGAATGTAGGCTAGGCTCCGATCAATCGGAGCCCAGTCTACCTTTATATATATATGTATGCATACCTATATATACGTATACATACATACATACAAACATACATACATATGTATATATATACATATGTATATATATATGTATATATATAGAGAGAGATAGACTGGGCTCCGATCGACCGGAGCCCAGCCTACATCCGGTCGGATCTCCGATCATTCGATTCGTGTGCATCTTGGAACATGCGCCTGAAAAGACGCGCCGACTGAAAAAATTAGGCGCGCATGCGCTTGAAAAAAATTCAAAAAAAAAAAATGCCTGCTGCTGCTTGACAAAAATCAGAAAAAACCTAAAAAAAATTTTAGAAAAAAACCCTAAAAAAACCATAAAAGAAATTTAAAAAAGGCGCCCTGAAGGCACCTACATTTAAAATATATGCGCCTTCAGGCACCTTTTATTTTTTTCCTTTTCTATATTTTTTAATTAAAAAAAAGCCGTAGAAGATTAGAAGAATAAAAGAGAGAAAAGGGGGAAGGCACCTACATAATGAATGTAAGTGCCTACGGACACCTTCCCTCTCCCCTTTTTTTTTCCTTTTCTTTTCTTTTCTTTTCTTTAGTTTTTTTTTCACGTTCAGATTTTTTCTGAATTTTTTCAGGAATTTTTTTCAGTTTTGTTCAGGTTCAGGCTTTTTTCTGATTTTTTTTCAGGTTCAGACTTTTTTCTAAATTTTTTTTCAATTTTTCTTTCTGTTTTTTCAGGCACAGGCACTCGCTTTTTTCAATCAGGCGCGCCTTTTCAAGCGCATGCACGTAGATGCGCGTTGATCCAACGATCGGAGATCCAACCGGATATGGACTGGGATCCGATCGATTAGAGCCCAGTCCATCTCCATATATATATACATATATATAGAATATAGATCTAGATATATATACACACATGCGTGTGTGTGTGTAATATATGTATATATACATATATACATATATACACATATATACATCTATATATATAAATATGTATACATATATACATATATATATATACACACATATATACATATACACATATATAAAGGTGGACTGGGCTCCGCTCGATCAAATCTCAGTCCATATCTGATCGGATCTTCGACCGTTGGATCAACACACATCTCCGAGCAAACATCTAAAAAGGTGCGCCTTTAGGGCTGAAAAACAAGCACGCACCTGTGCCTAAAAAAATAGATTTTTTTTTTAGGCACCGCTTTTTTTAAAATTTTTTTCAGCTTGAAGGCGCGTTCAGGTCAAGGCTAAAAAAAAAGCCACCAAAAAATTTTTTTCCAGTTTTTTCAGTCTGAAGGCGCCTTCAAGCTGAAAAAGACTGAAAATTTTTTCAAGCACAAGCGTGCGCCCTTTTTTAGCCCTGAAGACGTGCCTTTTTAGGCGCCTGCTCGGAGATGTGCGCTAATCCAACGGTCGGGGATCCGACCGGATATGGACTGAAATCCAATCAAGCGGAGCCCAGTCTACCTATATACATACATACATACATACATTCATACATACATATATATATATATATAATACTCTGTGGAGGAGTATTATGGTGTTGCCAACTCAATGTCTATGACTTCTGTTGTACCATGTGGAACCAAAGTTTAAACACGATGCTCTCAAGCCGAAAATTAGCGAATCTCCATCTCTTTGGCATGTAAATGCGCATCTTTTATCATCCCATTGCTCACAGCCTAGGAAGCCTCTTTATTACACGGGAAACTATGCCTCATCCAAAAGCAAAAGCATCGAGCAACGTGACCGCCTGCCGTCGACAACAGTGACAATGAAGGTGATACACTTGGATGGGAGTTTGGAGGAGTACGAGGGGGCGGTGACGGCGAGGTTGGTGGCGGCAGGGAGCCCCGGGTGCTACTCGTGCGCCGAAGGTCGAAGCACACCCATTGGGGGTGGCGGAGGAGGAGCTCCCGTTGGGGTAGCTCTACTATGTCCTCCCCGTCTCCTCTCGCTATCTTCTTTCCCTCCCAGACCTCTGCATCCTCACCACCAAGGCCAACAGCGCCCTCTGCCACCATCCTGCTCTGCAGCTTGGGTGACCAACAATGAGTTGTTAAAAAAGAAAAATAGTGGAAGTTGTAAAGAAACTATTGAGATTTGTTGGTGAGTCGAGAGTAATAAACTCGAGGGAAAGTCACCGACAGAGGAGGGAAAAGGGGGATGGTATCAACCGAGGGGACGGCGGGGTCGAGTAACTAGAAGGTGAGCAGTGGAGGCGGAGGGAGGTGTAGAGAGTGCCTCAAGAACCATGCCATGAGTATCAAAGGCCACGCGGTAGACAAATGCGAAGAGTTCATGGCGGCTGACGAGGAGGGGACGTTGGACGCGCTCTGCTCCGCTACCTATGGTTGCCATCGAAACTTTCACCGGAAGGTGGAGGATGGCAAAGAAAGAAAGAAGTAGAAAAGAAAGGAAAAAGGAAAGAAAAGGAAAAGAAAAGAAAAGAAAAAGAAAGAGAGAAAAAGGAGAAAAGAGAGAGAGTGAGAGCCTTTCTTCTCTCTTTTTTTTTATTTAATTTATTTCTTTTAAAACTAGGGCAGGCCCAATGAATCATAAGAGATTTAAATCAAATAATTTTCGAATAAAAGCTGCAGGAAGGGGGTGGGACAGGAGGCAAGGGAGAAGAAAGGAGGCGCAGTGGTGGCGCCAAGGGCGGCGATACCGGCAAGGACATTAGGAGGTGCAATCAGGATTGGCATTTGCCGAGAGAGGAGAGCAGTGGTGGGGTGGCACTAGCGCGCACAAAAAATGTATGAGAAGAAGAGGGGGTGGAGGTGCAATCGGGATCGGCGTTTACCGAGAGAGGAGAGTCGTGGTAGAGCGGCAAGGGGGGTGGCCTAGCACCGACGGGCGCAGAGAAGCTATGAGAAAAGAAAGAAAGAAAATAATAATAAAATATCATTTTATAAAATAATAAAAAAATATAATATATAATAAATAAATAATAAAATATTAGAAAAAAATTAAAAAATATTTATTATGAATATTTATTATTAAAAAAATTAAATAATTATAGGCCGTAATTATCCATCCCATGCAACTCATGGGTCTTCGACTAGTTAGTTGTTAATTGATATTCTTGGGTTCTAAATTGATGGATAAAGGTCTATGATAGAGAAGAAAAGCTTCCCACAATTGTGTTGGAGAACCAACAACCTCATTTTTTGGCCCTCTGCAGAGTTTCCTACCAAGGACAAATGTTGTATTCTTCATATTTCCAACTTGACAAGCCAAGAATGTGACTTTCACTTCCAACAATTATGTCATTAACATATGTGCAATCATCAATGCTTGCAACAAAGGCTAAAATACATTCTATGGACATCATGTTGCCAACATGGACAGCATAGGCATTCAATTTCATAAATATTCAAACCACAGGAACAAATAAGGATGACATAAAAAGACCATTATCTTGCACCTGGAGATGGTTCTTTTTAGGCACACAAATGGCACCATTGATTAGGCCAAGAAACCTACAGTATCAACAACGCTACATTTACCATCTGAATTTTTTTTTTTTTTTTTCATTTTCATTCTAGGCATATTGATTGCCCAAAGACTCCATCTATCTGGTCTTTTGCAAACTATTAGAAGTTATTGTCATGGAAAACATTTTCCTGTAAGTGTTGAAGACAGCACTTGGACATATCACCGCTATGACTATGTCCACAAAATAAAATTGGAGAACAAATCATTCTCAGAATTTACAAAAGCTAGTCCATCAGATGGAGTATCATATATTATCAAGCATTCCCTGAACAACATAATTTTGAGCTTTTCCTTCATTCAGCTACTCCCCAAATCAAAATAAAAATTTATCTTCTTCTTTTTTTTTTATGCCCAAATTAACCACACAAATTATTTTTTCCTTAACTTTCATCCACTCTGTTCGACAACCATCTAGATCATGCTACTTGCTCCTAGCATTATCGAGTTTCCATCATTGTCTTCATCAGTAACTATGTTTCTTTCACTGAGCATCATTTTGTTGCTAGAATACACAGTATCCTCATAACAACTCAAAATTAAGCATTAAAATGTTTGACAAGACAAGCATTCTTGTTAAATGAGAAAATTCTCCAACCCCCTTGTATGGGGCCTTTGACCTACCTAGATGTTGTATGCTTTGAAATCATAGTTCCATTCACACACCCATCCCTTTGTGCTCCTACACCATTATGGCATAAGTATATTTTATCAGCAATGCTATTTTATAAAAATGCATTGTGGAATAGGAATGCAATTCATTAATGTGTCTACAACTTATAAAACCAAGAGGTGCTGGTTGGTGTATCTAACATAGCATTGCTTGACCAAAGATTCCAGTAAGGCGAGTTAAAATAATTTACTAATGACGAATTAAGGTGAAACAAGAAAAGGTGACTTGTTAGGAACACAATATTAGGAATAGAATTTTGGTGGCACAGCTTATAGGCAAGCCAAAAACATTATACAGCTTACAACATCAAGGGGTGTTGATCTGAGCATATGCCCTCAGAGATTGTAGAGTCTTTTGGGGGTAGACCAGAATATGTGTTAAAAGTTAGAGCCAGGGATTGAAAAACCTGGCCTCTAATAATACAACACCATAAAATAAAGGAAATGAGGAGCTTATCTAGAAATGGAAGGAAAATCTTATACAGCATTAAAATAAGAGGTCCTCAAGCATGCTTAACCTTACACAGGTTATATAACAAATCAGGGGAAATAGTCCAAAAATATGAGCTGGCATTAGGTTTGACCATCAAAAAAGCAACAACAACGAATTCCAGAAGTAGATTGGACATATTAAATCACGAGAGACACAATGTAAATTTTACAGTTGAAAAAATAATAAAAAACTGTCCCCATTTGAAGTATAATTTAACTTGACACATGCCCATTTTGGTTTTAGAATCATATATGGATTTCTTTCATCATGAAAAAGGTATAAATGTATATATCTATAAAGATTGGAGTATGAGAAAGTGAGGCAGCAAATAAAGTAATTTGACCACTTACCCAGCTAGAACAGTGGGACACACCAAAAGGCGGGGAAGTATGACATATATTGGCAAAGTCAGGGATTTGCAAACGTCTCCATCTGCTATCTGATATATAAAAACAACCTTTTATTGCATGAAATGCAATGAATGCAAAAAACGACTATGAAAAGACATTGTATTTCACCTGTGTGGTCTGAATCACTGACATGTCAGCTATTATCCTCTCTCCAGCAAGAATAGATTCAATCCGAAGCAACTGTATGTCAATAGAGCATATAGGAACAGCAGATGATTCAACAAGAAGCTCACCACTAACAGGATCCGTTAAAGAACATTCAGTTGAGATTTTTCCTGTAATTCGAAAACCACCTGCCAAACAAATTTATCTTATGAATACGGCATCAATACAAGAAACACCTTAAAGTTCAAGGAACTCAAAGGAGATAATAAAGTTGCTTGTGAAAGCATGCATCCTCACTTTCTGAACAATGATTTGGTGTTTGCAAAGAAAAAAAAAATGCATAAATAGCAGCAACAGTCATTCTATCTTCAAACAGATCAACCTTTATAACTTGCTTATACTATATATCCAAACAAAATAAGGTACGCATCATCGAATCTCATGGTGTCATTAGCACATGGTGTTTAACATTAATGTAATAGAACATAACTGGATGCTTATTTACTTGATGACAGATTATGGTATCAGTAGTGGCACAGAAGATCTCCGATTGTCGGACGTAATTCCCCAGGATTTTACTAAGGGAATTAATGGTATAGAGGCAGTCTGCTTCCTGTCCAAACATCTGTTGGAGTACATTGAAAACAGAAAAAAGAAGAGATGTCTGAAACCATATTAGGAAACCTAAGAGCTCTTCTCAGTCCATTTCTCTTCTCCACTTCTTCAAGACTACAGTGACCTCCATGAATCAATGGCCCACTTGCAGGACTTGTACACAACCTTCTGCTCTGGTAAGTCGAATTAAATTAAAAAACCTTGGGTCTAGGGTTTACCTGGAAGCATCCACGGTTGCAAAGCAAATCAAAATTCATCCACATCCCAATCATTCATCCAATGAGAATATTTAGTCAATTCTTCCACGCATCACTCAAATTTTTCAGTAGCTGCCACCATAAGTTTGCATCCGTACACATAATCCAAAAGTAGCAGCAGGATGAAACTATTGCTTACCTCGCCTCTCCAGTAAAGGAGAAATAGCAGAAGTACTAAATCCCTATAAAGTAGGAGGTACCAGTGCACTTCCTGAAGCGTTCCTTCAATAGAAAGGCCTGCTATGCTATCTGCCACTCACCCCCTAGAATTCTCAAGAAGGCCACTACTCACACACTAGCCCAAAACATCCCTAGGCTCAGATCTAGCAGTCTCAAAAAATATTAACTGTTGAGAAACCTCAAGCAGGAACACTTCAAGAAGAAACAACTTCCTTCAGGTGATAGGTTTTAACCTTTATTTTTCTATCATCTATAGCCCTTAATTTAATTGAAGTACAATCTTGTGGAGAAAGTTGATAGATCGAAAGCAAACAGACAACATACTGACTTGAAATTTTAACATTGATGTTCTTTTGCAAAGCTACATAACTTTAACACATGATAGCATAAACTTTTACACTGTTCTTCTTTTGAAGACAAGATTAACAAAAAATGTGTGATCCTTGTTCAAAATGCCTAAATGAATACCCGAATAATGTCTAACAATGTCTATCACCTGGATTACAGAAAGGATATCTGTATCCCTAAATAATGTCTATCACCTGGATTACAGCAAGGATATCTGGATCCTACTTTTGGCACTTATGTCATACGATTACTAATTTTTCAGATCCCCCTAGATTTTAATTTTGGATTGTGGAGGAACTAATGTTAGAGGTGGATTTCAAAGCAAAAAAAAAAACCTCAAGTGAATACTCTTAGGCAAGTTTTTTCTGATATTTATATTAGGAAGTTTGGTTTCTGATATTTACATGTTTGATCCACTCAAAATCTCTAGCTCATATTAGAAAACCAAACAAGACAAAACCTGTTAATACGATTAGATAAAGTAGCTACGGTTATTTTCACTATATTCATAGCTAGCACTATTCTGGAGGGAGTTAAATTCTGCTGGTAGAGGATTGAAGAAACAAATTTTCATGTTACTGTTAGTATAAAATATGATTTCAATCAAGATCCATAATCTCAGTACCAAGTACTTTCAATACCAGTTTGGTATGGCACAGTCGGTATGGTATGGCACACACCCCTACCTAGACAGCTCCAGACCCTTTTTGTCTTCTAAACCACCCAAAACTGAGTGGTACAGGACAGTACAGTATGGAGAGCACCTTAATTTTGGATGGTATACAGGCTGGTTCGGAGACCCTATCCCCGAATGTTGTTTTCATGCCGGTTCCAACTTGGTACGGAGCAATACACCCCAAACCGGATGGTTCGAACAACATGGCAAACATTGGTTTCAATGCTCTCTTTTAATTTAAGAAAAAGATTTCATCTTGGCAAATTTTTAAAATGGTGTCAAACTAGCATCTAATTGAAGAAACAAGTTTTCATGTTTGCATATCATATAGTTTCAAAGCTCTCCTTTCTAAATTAATTTAAGAAAAAGATTTCATCTAGACAAATCTTTAAAATGGTGTCAAACTAGCAACTACTTCGATAGACCATTTGAACAAAAATAAAGAATTTGGCACTGAATTATAATATCAATTATAATTAACAATCTGAAATCATAGAAACACAAGTGGCGAAAACAAACTAAATAAAGGATAACCTGTAAGCAGTTCAGGCAGTAATTGATGTTTCTGGGTGTCTTGAGTAATATAAAACCTAACCAATTCAGGTGAAACTGGTGGCCCTGCAAGACTGGCTGAACATAATGGATCATAAAACTCATTTATGCAGCTACGAAATTAAGCTACGAGGAATAAATTTGAAAAAGCCTTGCATCCTCACCTTTATCATTTTCAACTATAAACTCCATAGTGGCAGACAGAGATTTATGCAGGTAACCTCTCATTATATCTGCAGTAATCAGATACTATTACAGGAAAAATTAGACATGAATCACAGCAGGGTTTAATGACATTGCAGAAAGAATGATGAGTTGTTATGGAGATTTTATACAATACATGTATAGGTTATCCTGCAAGCATAGAATACATGATGTTAGGAATCCACACAATTAAGCGTGATCTATAGATAGTTCAGTAAACCATAAATCAGACCTTTTTGTATTTTATTGCCTATTACAATGATACCGCAAATACCTCGGATCAACATGCTATTATTGATACCTCAAACTAGTAAGCTATCTTAGTGGTCATCGACCTAAAAGCCGAGCTAAGGTATGCAGAGCTGAGCTACTTGCCTTCAGCCTATTGCACGATCTATCAAACACCTGAGCTCAAGATTCGCGGACTCCGTACCGGCAGCCATGCCGGTTGCCGGCCGGTACGGTACGGTATTGTACCATACCATACCATATGGTTTCGTACCGCCAATAAAAAAATCAAAAAAAAAAAAAAGAAAAAACTATCCCGTACTGGACCCTACCGCCCCGTACTGGACTAAACCGTCCGGTACCAGCCCATACCATACTGACCGGTTCGGTTCGGATCAGGCCATTTTCCAAAAACTGGTCTGAACCGTTTCAATTTTCCGCCGATATGGTACGGTATGATACGGGGTGTACCAGTCGGTTCAGGCCAGTACAGAAAATCATGCCTGAGCTTCCTCCATTACTTACCTCGATCAGTCGATCTTCTAACATGTACAGTAGCTATCCACCTTTCGACTGTAACCAAGCTATAATCAACTCCTCTTGTAGGAGTAGATAAAGGATATTCAAATCTTATCAATAACAACCTCCCCATTCCAAGGGAGCGAAAGAGGGCTATAATGCTGCAACGACATGATTAATGCCCCAAGATCTTCGAAACTGCACGTTCCCACAATCATTTTTTCTCGATAAATATCTAAGGCCTTGAGGACCCAGGTAAGCAATTCCTTTCAAAGAACCAGTTGCTGTTCCCATTGTTCTCTGCTTTCTAACTTAAGCGTCAGAGGGTCCTCGTCGGAGCGCAAACCTCCGGTCTGGACTTATTTTGCAGGTCACTCCAACATTACTACACAAGGTCCCATCGCCCGCCTTCCGACTTTAACCAAATCGAGCAGCAACATTGCCCATTAGTCGAGTGGATGCCAAATGAATGCACTGAAAGTGCTAAGGCACCAAAAATACATAATAGGTCACATAAATCAAAATCTTTCATCACGAACTGTGTGTCTTAAATACATTTCATAGGTTTGGAACTCCAATCATAAATGAATTCAAATTAATTATGTTATCTTATGGGTGATACTTGAAGAGCTAGGGTAACAAAAAGCATGGTGGGTAATACACATCAAGAACCCCAACCATGAACAGTGATACACCAAAAAAAAAATGCATAAGTCCCACAACCTTTCTGGTTTAACCCAACAATAGGTCAAATCAACGCCAATTACATCATTATAAATTATCTTTTTGTATTAATATGATGCATAAGCTTCTTGAATATCCCAGTACATGATTAATTATCTTCATTCTAAATTTAGTTGGTCCATTATGTAATTTGCATCAGTAGGATTTTGATCTCGAATTGCACCAATACGACTTTCTCCCTCTCACCAATGAATAGGATCTGCATAGGCCACACCAGCACCCTGATTTCTGTGTAGGCCTAAGTGCATATATGACCACACAACAAAGAACAAGTCTGGTTCACCCAAGGAGTAGATGACATTTGTTGATATATGCTTGTAGAACTGTAGATTTTGGCTTTCCTTAACGTACAGGCATATAGGTTAAAGAATCAGAACATGAAAGAGCAAGAAGATACCTGGATGCTGATGTTTCCACCATGAAATGTCTCATAAAATGCTCCACTATTTCCATTCTCATGTGAACTTAAACTGAAGGAAAAAGGTATCTAATGATAACACAAGATGGTTATTAGCTTAAAAAAATACTAGAAGCTCACAGAATACAAGGGGAAAACTGAGCCATAAGAAAAAAAATTGAGTATAGTAGTAAACTATCAATTTGCTCGATTAGTTCTCATTCCGATGTTGTTGTGGACAAAATAAAAAATAATCATAAGTTAATCGCTTACCTCTGTTCTACCTGGAGCTAACTTCCCAGCAGATGATGCAACCTCTGTGCTCTTTTTTCTGTTGAGCAGATCAAATCTGTTAGATGAACTTTGGAGAATATGAGATTTGAAAATAGTAATAATAGGAAATTAGTCATGAATTAAGTGAAATGATATTATTTTTGTTAAAAATATATATTGATGATGATGATGACGATCTCAACCTGTACTCTCCCTTATCAAAAAGACAAACCCTACAAAGTAGAACATTGTGGTGAAACAAATTTTTAATATATTCTACTAGAACTGAAGTAGCACTGTAACGGCCTGTTTGGATTGAGGGTACATAGGGTTCATAAGAGGAGGGGAGGGGAGGGGAGAATAAAGAATGAACCTCTGTTTGGTAAAATTTTTTGAGAGGTGAAGGACGGTAGAGAAGGGTTCTCTCAACCCCTCCTAACCCCTTAATTTTATGTACCCTTAATTTGGGGCGTAACGGAGGAAAAGGTTAACGTTTAAGTTTTACTTTCCTAATTTATTCTTAATAAAACTTTAAAATTACAACTAGATCATTATATATACTTTAATTTATTCAGGGTATGTAGCTGTACAGTATATTGTGGTTAATGTATGCAGTTGTCAGGTATGTTATTTTTTCCTAGCAATGCTGTTAGCTTCTTTAGGTCTAATATTATCCTCGTTTGATTTAAAAAAAAAAAAAAATGTAGCAGTGAGCTCCTTATTTGACGGACCTCTTTCTGTTATTTTTGAATAAAAATTTTATATATGCAATATGAGATTTTATATATGCAACAAGGCTCTTCCGAGCTCATAGTTTCAGTACAAATTTTTTTGGTACATGGAGCAAATACATCTTACATGAAAATATCTAATAAATCAATTTTAGATAATAAAAAATATTGTAAACATTAAACACTATATATATTAATGAGAAAGGATATATTTGTTAAAATATATAAAAAAGTTCTTCTATCCCTCCCTTGACCCCTCTATCCAAACAAGGGTAAGGTATGTATCTTTACCCTTCCCCTTCCTTTCCAACCAAGGGTTCATTGGTTCCATTACCCTCCCCTCCCCTCCCCTCCATTACCCTCCCCTTATGAACCCCGCGTACCCCCAATCCAAACAGGCCCTAAAGGTTAAGACACATGATCCGTTAATAAATATGATGCATGCCCAAGTAGCAAAAAAGATAGATAAAATGAACGAAACGACTGACATGATGCAGAGAGGCTTGACCACGCTGTACAAGGACTCGATCACTCCAGCCACTCCGCCTCGAACCTTTGCATGAAACCAAGAACAAGTTCTCTCTCAATTACCACAAACATAAAATTCGAGCAGCAAAGGAGGAGGAGGAGCTAGGTATACCTGTAGATTGACAGTTCCGGTGACGGTGACGAAGATTTTATGGTACGAGAGGGAGGTGGTGAGAGTAGTTATGATCTTGCCCTCAACGGATTCCTGGGAGTAATTCGTAAGAGACGGAGAGATAATGTGATAGAGAGATAAGAAAGAGAGGGGGTCTATCGAAAAAGGTGAAGGAGGACAGGGCTTACGCCTGGACGATAGACACGGCTTGGCCGAGAAAGCTTCAGCTCGATCAACATCAGGATCTCCGGCAAATGTTGGGTGCCGGGAGAGGGAGGCAAGATCCGGTCGCCGCCTCGGAATTCTCGGCTGGGCCTAGGCACCGACCTCTACCAGAGGATCCATCTAACGCATCATATAGAGAGTTTGTCAAAATCCACCACGTCAGCTGTTTCTCGCATCTCGGTGCACCGTTGAGCATAGGTGGAAGGGAACCTACCCGATTGATGGTGTTTGGTCGCCGGGACAGCGGGAGGAAGGAGTCACCTGCGGCATCAGGGTCGGAGGTATTGGCGGTGGCATAAGGGCGCGGAGCTGGTTGGGGTCGCCGTAGACCTAGATAGATTTGAGGACGGCGGAGCCTGCGGAGACGAGGATCTGGATGTGGCGGAAGCCTACGACAAACTCCCAGGTATTGTGATCGTCGGCCGTGCCAGCAGGAGTTTCGGACGATGCCGGGATTGCGGACGAAGGGACGGAGGCGCTGCCGGCACTGGGACTATCGAGATCCATCGGCTATTCAACCTGGTTCAATCCGAAAACGGGACAGTGTATCCGATCCGATTAAAATTCGTCACGGATATAAGTTTCAAATAAAATATTTAACATAGATTCGGATAAGATAATAATATAATTTAATTTTAATTTAATTTAATTTTTTTTAATTATATTTATTTTATGATATTTGTATCATAAATTTTTTATTTAATTTCATCTGATTTCTCTTACTTAATTGATCTGACCAATATCACTATTTGATTCTATTGGTGTAGAATCTAGTCGACACCGGATCGAGCTGGAGCTGAGAAAGATAAGGTTGCCGCTGGTGATCTATAAAATAAAATTCCGTCCAAAGTCGGTGGTGGTGGCTCCAACAGAATCCTCCGATAATCAAATCAGCTCTTCTGGCCAACAGAAATGGAGTACTCAGGAAAGGATTCAGCAGAGTTTTGGAAAGGAGAAAAAAGCTTAGAGAAAATGTATCTAAAGAATCCCTTTTATAGATGGAGTTCGAAGTAGACTGATAGTGATAGCGGTAGCCGTTCGGTAGCTGACCGCTCAGGACCATGTGAGAGAGGCGCCACCTGCAGCAGACTGATAGTGACAGCGATAGCCATCTGGTAGCTGGCCGCTCAGGACCACGTGAGAGAGGCGTCGCCTGCAGCAGACTGATAGTGACAGCCGTAGCCATCCAGTAGCTGGCCACTCAGGACCGCATGAGTAGGGCACCGCTTGTAGCAAACTAATAGTGACAGCCGTAGCCGTTCGATACTGAGCCGCTTGAGGCCACGTGGAGGGGTGAAGAGCTTTGACGTATGTCAATTTCAGAGGAGTTCAGACTCCTAAAGAAAATACAGCTAGAGGGGATCATCCAGGAGGAATGCTACTTGAAATCTAAAAGTGATCCGGTGGAGGAATCCAGATGGAGTTCGACTGATGGAGAAGTCCAGAAGACGTTCGGCTTCTGGAGGAGTTCGACCGAAAGAGAAGTCCGAAAGGAGTTCGGCTCCTGGAGGAATCCGGCTGAAGGAGAAATCCGGAAGGAGTTCGACTCTCGGAGGAGTCCGAATGAAGAAGAAATTCGGAAGGAGTTCGGCTCCTGAAGGAACTTGATTGAAGGAGAAATCTGGAAGAAGTTCGGCTCCTAGAGAAATCTGACTAAAGAAGAGATTCGGAAAGAGTTTGGCTCTTGGAGAAACTTGACTGAAGGAGAAATTCGTAAGGAGTTCGGCTCCTGGAGGAATTTGACTGAAGGAGAGATTCGGAAGGAGTTTGGCTCTCGGAGGAACTTGACTGAAGAAAAAATTCGGAAGGAGTTCGACTCTTGAAGGAATTTGACTGAAGGAAAAATTCGGAAGGAGATCAGCTCCTAGAGGAATCTGACTAAAGGAGAGATCCGAAAGAAGTTCGGCTCCTAAAGGAGTCCGACTGAAGAAAAAATATGGAAGGAGTTCAACTCCTGAAGGAACTTGACTGAAGGAGAAATTCGAAAAAAATTTGCTCTTAGAGGGATCTGACTGAAGGAGAGATCTGGAAAGAGTTCGACTTCTATAGGCATCCGTCTGAAGGAGAAGTTTGACTCCTGGAGGAATTCAGCCATTGAAGGAGTTCAGTTAGGGCTCGGCGGCTGAAGGAGCTCGGTTGGGATTCGGCCACTGAAGGAGTTCGGCTAAGGTTTAATCATTGGAGGAGTTCAACTAGGATCCAACCGCTGAAGGAGAATTTCTGAACGAAGCTCTTTCGTGATTACCAATTGCATTGGGCTAAGCATCAAGCTGGACTTCAACGGAAGTGGAGTTTATCCCCAACAATAGTCTCCCCACTTTCGAATTCAAAATTCGAAAAAAGAAAGTATAAAAAAAGACGATTGCCGAAGTCCTCTTCCGGACTCTGCATCCGTTCAAGTTGAAGCTCGGGAGAGATCTTATCTCCAGTCGAGGTTGAGGGAAATCTTATCTCCTATTGACATTGCAGTTGAAGCTTGGAGGAGTTCTTATCTCCAAACGAGGTTGATGTTGAAGTGGAAGCTTGGGGGAGATCTTGTCTCCAGCTGAGGTTGAAGGAGATCTTATCTCCTATTAAGGTTGATGTTGAAGCTCGGGGGAGATCTTGTCTCCAACCGAGGTTGACGTTGAAGTGGAAGCTCGGAGGAGATCTTGTCTCCAGTCGAGGTTGAAGGAGATCTAATCTCCTATTGAAGTTGACGTTGAAGCTCGGAGAAAATCTTATCTCCAATCAATGTTGAAGGAGATCTTATCTCCTATTAATGTTGAAGCTCGGGGAAGATCTCTTATCTCCAGCCGAGGTTGAAGGAGATCTTATCTCCTGTTGACGTTAATGCTCGGAGGAGATTTTATCTCCAGCCGAGGTTGAAAGAGATCTTATCTTCAATTGACGTAGAAGCTCGGGAGAGATCTTATCTCCAGCCAAGGTTGAAGGAGATCTTATCTCCTGTTGACGTAGACATTGAAGCTTGGGGGAGATCTTATCTTTCAACCGAGGTTGAAGGAGATCTTATCTCTTGTTGACGTAGAACCTCGGAGGAGATCTTATCTAAAGTCAAGGTTGAAGGAGATCTTATCTCCTATTTACGTTGATGTTGAAGCTCGATGGAGATCTTATCTTCAACCGAGGTTGAAAGAGATCTTATCTTCTGTTGACGTAAAAGCTCGGGGGAGATCTTATCTCTAGTCGAGGTTGAAGGAGATCTTATCTCCTATTGACGTAGACGTTTGAAGCTCGGAGAAGATCTTATCTCCAGCCGAGGTTGAAGGAGATTTTTTATCTTCTATTGACATTGAAGCTCGGAAGAGATCTTATCTCCAGCCGAGATTTATCTCTTGTTGACGTTGAAGCTCGGGAGAGATCTTATCTCCGACCGAGATTGAAGGAGATTTTATCTCATGTTGACGTAGACGCTCGGGAGAGATCTTATCTTCAATCGAGGTTGAAGAAGATCTTATCTCCTGTTGACATAGATGTTGAAGCTCGGGAGAGATCTTATCTTCAGCCGAAGTTGAAGGAGATCTTATCTCCTATTGATGTAGACATTGAAGCTCGGAAAAAATCTTATCTCCAATCAAGGTTGAAGGAGATCTTATCTTCTATTGACATTGAAGCTCGGAGAAGATCTTATCTCCAACCGAGGTTGAAGAACTTTGACTTGCTCATTTTAGGACGAGGTTCTCCTCATGTTCCTAACATGATCACTATTGATTGTTTCTTTCCTATCATCATATAGTTTTTGCACTAAGAAATAATAATATTGAAATGGAGGAGTTTTATTAAAGAAAAATTATTGGTAGTACATCCTCAGATTTTCTGAATTCCAAGATCGTGGGAGCATTGTTCCTTCGAGCTTCTTCAGATGATAAGTTCCGGGCCAGATGACCTTCTCTATTTCATATGGGCCTTCTCAATTCGGGATAAGCTTTTCCTGGCTTTGAGGCTAAGAGATGGCAGCTCACCGAAATACCAAGCCCCACAGAGATAGTGTTGATGATGCCGAGAGGCGGCCGATCTTCTTATTGTTCCTCCTTCATTGGTGGTTCTGGCTGCGGCAACACCCTTGGCCGATCTACTCTTGCTTCAGACCGATGTCTAAGGAATCGATCCAACTGGCCTCTTCTGATGAGCTCCTCAATTTTATCTTGGAGTTGAATGCATTCTTCAGTATCGTAGTCGTGGTCACGATGGTAGAGATAGTACTTGCTTCGATTGTGTTTGTTTGGGGGAGATCGTAATTCTTCTGATCTCGGTAGCTGATTCTTAATTTTCATCAGAACTTGAGCTTTAGGAGCATTAAGGAGGCGTAGTTGTAGAACCTTTCGGAAGAAGAACTTCTTCGCGCCCTTCTGTCGGAGCTTCTTTGATGACGAGCTCGAGGGGGAGTTCGGGCTCACTTGCACTCGGGAAGAGTCCGTGAGCGCGGTCGAACTTCATTCAGCCCTCCATCAGCAGTGGATCTATGTCGCTCTCCTACGGCTTCCTCTTCCTTCAACTTGAAGGCTTCTTCCGCTCGGACATATCCCTCAACCCAAGCTAGCAGATCAGTAAAGTCCCTAGGATACTTCTTCTCCAAGAAGAATAATAAATCATTCTTCTAAAGGCCATCCTTGAGTGTGGCCATTGCAACAGACTGGTCCAGCTTCCGGACATCCAATGCAGCGGTATTAAATCGGATGACATAAGTCTGGATAGATTCTCCCTCATTCTATTTGATATTCATCAGAGAATCTGAATCTCAGCAGGGACGCTGGCTACTAACAAAATGAGCCACAAACTGATGGCTTATCTGATCAAAGAAGAAGATTGTATCCGACTTCAACATCGAGTACCAGTTTCTTGCAGCTTCTTTTAAGATAGATGGAAAAGCTCGGCATAATATGGTGTCTTGTGCGCCATGGAGCAGCATCATGGTTCGGAAGGCTTTCAGATGATCGACCAGATTAGAGGTTCCATCGTAGCTTTCAAATTGGGGAAGCTTAAAGTTCGGTGGAATGGGCTTTTACATAATACGGGGAGAGAAAGGAGGATCGGTGCAGACGTCGTCATGGTGAACCAAGAAACATAGTGGAGTCTCTCAATCCATCGATCTATCTCCTGCAGTTTCTGATCGAGAATGTCATCTCGATCGCAGATCTTGGAAGGCTTCCGACTATGGATGGAGAAGGTTCCTTTTGGAGAAGAATCATGATCTGAGCAAGGATCCTCTACACTCTATTTCTTCTTTCTAGAGGCGACGGGTATGCTAGCCCAAGTATTCCTTCTTAGGATCAATTTTTGATATTTCGATGGTGAATTTTCTGATAGAATCACCATCGAGGGTTGCCGCATGGCCTACACCATTTCGGTGAGGCCCTGCATTCGCTGCATCAGCAGGTTAAACTACTCTGGGTCTACCACGATCGCCAGTAGAGGAGAAGATTGAAGCACCAATGATGGAGCAGGGACAGACAAATCTAGCCTAGATCTAACGATAGAAGTGGTAGATCTTCGGATAGTTGCTCTTTTTGGAGGCATTTCTCGGGATTGAGGGAGAGGATGGAGATGGACCTTAAAAAAGAAGATCCACAGGATCGGCTAAGCACTCATTTAAAAATAAGAATACCTCAAGAATAGAAAGTCCTCCTTTTAATGCCAATTCTGTTGGTGTAGAATCTGATCGACGTCGGATCGAGCTGGAGCTGAGAAAGATGAGGTCGCTGTCAGTGACCTATAAAATAAAGTTCTGTCCGGAGTCGGTGGTGGTAGCTTCGATAGGATCCTCCAATGATTAAGTCAGCTCTTCTAGTCAATAGAAATGGAGTGCTCAGGAAAGAGTTCAGCAGAATTTTGGAAAGAAGAAAAGAGCTTAGAGAAAACATATCTGAAGGGTCTCTTTTATAGATGGAGCCTGGAGTAGCCTGATAGTGATAGCGGTAGCCGTCCGATAGCTAGCCGCTCAGGGCCGCATGAGAGAGGCACCGCTTACAGCAGACTGATAGTGACAGCAGTAGCCGTTCGATGCTAGCCGCTCAGGACCGCGTGAGAGAGGCACCGCTTGCAGTAGACTGATAGTGACAGCCATAGCTGTCCGATACTAAGCCGCTCGGAGCCACGTGGAGGGGTGAAGAGCTTTAATGTATGTCAATTTTAAAAGAGTTCGGACTCCTAAAGGGAATACGGCTAGAGAAGATCATTCGAAAAGAATGCTACTTAAAATCTAAAAGTGATCCGTTGGAGGAATCTGGATGAAGTTCGACTGATGGAGAAGTCCAAAAGGCATTCGACTCCTGGAGGAGTTCAACCGAAGGAAAAGTCCGAAAGGAGTTCAGCTCCTGGTGGAATTCGGCTAAAGAAGAAATTTGGAAGAAGTTCGGCTCTTGGAGGAGTCCGACTGAAGGAGAATTTTAGAAGGAGTTCGACTCTTGGAGGAACTTGACTGAAGGAGAAATCTGGAAGGACTGACTGAAGGAGAGATCCAGAAAGAGTTTGGCTCCTGGAGGAACTTAATTGAGGGAGAAATTCAAAAGAAGTTTGGCTTCTGAAGAAATTTGACTGAAGAAGAGATTCAGAAGGAGTTCGACTTTCGGAGGAACTTAACTGAAGGAGAAATCTGAAAGGAGTTCGGCTCTTGGAGAAATTTGACTGAAGGAGAAATTCAGAAGAAATTTAGCTCTTAAAGGAATCCGACTAAAGAATAAATTTGGAAGGAGTTCGGCTCCTGGAGGAACTTGACTGAAGAAGAAATTCGAAAGGAGTTTGGCTTCTAGAGAAATTCGACTGAAGGAGAGATCTAGAAGGAGTTCGACTCCTGGAGGAGTCCGATTGAAGAAAAAATTTGGAAGGAGTTTGACTCTTGGAGGAACTTGACTAAAGAAGAAATCT
This sequence comes from Cocos nucifera, assembly GCA_006176705.1. Taxonomy (NCBI): domain Eukaryota; kingdom Viridiplantae; phylum Streptophyta; class Magnoliopsida; order Arecales; family Arecaceae; genus Cocos; species Cocos nucifera. Next base: position 489,445 of record QRFJ01000072.1, on the reverse strand, counting down.
GAAAGAAGTTCGCTCCTGGAGGAATTCGACTGAAGGAGAGATCCGAAAGGAGTTCGACTCCTGTAGGCATCCGTCTGAAGGAGAAGTCCGAAAGAAGTTCGGCTCCTGAAAGAATTCAGCCGTTGAAGGAGTTTGGCTAGGGCTCGACGGTTGAAGGAGCTCGGCTGGGGGTTCGGTTGTTGAAGGAGTTCGGTTAGGATTTGATCGTTAAAGAGTTCGGCTGGGTGAAGGAGTTCGACTAAGGTTCGGCCACTGGAGGAGTTCAGCTGGGGTTCGACCATTGGAGGAGAATTTTTGATCGAAGCTCTTCCGTGATTATCAGTTGTATTGGGCTAAGCATCAAGTTGGACTTCGATAGGAGCGAAATTTATTTCCAATAGATTCAATCTGATCTAATATAGTATGAAAAGGATATTAGGTATGAATTTTTTAATTATAATATATATATGATTTGACGATGGATCTAACTTATATAGCTTTTCTTTTGCATAGAATATTATGTAGATATAATATATTTTTTTAAGTGGATTTTTATTTTTATGCATGGACTATCTAGATGCTTGAGTATGTGCATATGTTTCATATAGAGAAGTATCCACAAAAGAATTTCAATGAATCTAGGTTCCAATACCTACTTATTTTCTATATGGATTTATCTATATAACAATTTTATGCAGCCTTCGAAATTGACTGTGCTTGTGTCTATCTTATAGTTTTTCTATGTTGAAGTAAGTTCACATTTGCGCATGAGATGGATCCAATTGCCGAGCATCTGCATATTTCTTCTTCCTATATGTATAAAAATATCCATATTTATTATTATAATAATTATAGATATTCAATCTAGTGATATTTCATATGATAATAGTCTTGTAGTCCATAACATGATAATTTATTTTTGTTGGTATGAACAATCATCACTAGCCACATGATAGCATCAGGGAAACCATCGATCCAGATGACTGCTAAAAAACATGATGACAAACATCCACTTCAGATCAACAAAACATCGATCTAAAACTCAAATTAATCCATACCGTGGCCAAGTATGGTGCATTGCTTTAACAATAGATGTAGATTGGCAATATACCGACCCTACCATCTAGACTGGCAAGTTATCACCTTCATCGATATTTGGATTCACTATAAATCAAGATCGGTCTTCAACCGACCTAAGATGGATCGTACAGATTAAGATCAGTAATTCACCGTCCTGAAAGTTGGTGGCTCACCTTCCTGTCAAGTCCTTCTATCGAAGATTGAATTTATACCGACCTCAAATAACAACAGTAGTCCGCTCGATAACTGAGCCCAAAATTAGGTTTATCCTTATTTCCAGCTCTATCATGCCAAGATTGGTTAAATATCGACCTCGCATATCAATGAGATCGGTGAAACACCGACCTAGACACAAGCGAAGGCTGATTGAGCATCAGCTATTCTCCAATTAAATTGTAGCTATCCTCTAGCCATATTACAACTAATTGCCACTTGGGCAAACGATCTCCAGCTGCTATCCAGCTGACTATTCCGATAAAATAAATTAACGACCTAACAAATTTTTCTTAAGGTCTAAGCAAGTCTCTCTATAAATAAAGGGGTAGGGTATCCCCCCCAAAGGTAAGCTCAAATTATAATTTACAGAGCTAAGACTCTACTGAAATCACTCTCAACTTTCCTACTAAAAGAAGATTAAGCCACTCTCCACTCCAACCCTCTCTTATTGCCTTCTTACCTTCCATTTCTACTATCTGTTCTCAAGGTCTTTGCTGACTTAAGCATCAGAGGATCCTAAATTGGAGGATACCTCACCAGTTCTTAGGACTTTCTTATAGATTAGCTCGTGATCTACATCGACTCAATCTAATTCAGCTCTCCAGCATGAGATCTGAAGCCTTACTGCAACATATTAGTGCTAGAGGAAGGGTTTTTATCTAAATTTTGTGGAAATGGTAAAGAAGACACAAAACCCGACTCCATCTTCTCTAGGAGCCCCTTCGAAGATGGTCCAGTCCCATCCTCTGGTAACAATCAATTCATAATAGTTTAATCTTTTAGTGCAGTAGGTCCAGGCCCTCACCAATGCCATGCAACAGCTCCAACAAATAATGGAGTAACGGTAAAAATCTGTTTTCCAAGAGGCTGTGTCACAAATCAGCCATTTTTCAGCCTCTCAAGAATTTTATCGGGAGCATTTTCTTGATCAAGAAGAATGATCCTATGAAGTTGAATCAACTTTCTATAGCAGGAAGCCGCTATAGGAGGCGGGTCTTGAGTAGAAGTTTCAAGATCTCAAGAAAAGAATGAAAGAAATACAACTTAGAGGACCTTCTCAAGTAAGAAGGATTTCCACCTCACATCCTTGGTTGACCTAGGTTTAATCATGCAACTTATTAGTCAATCATGCAACTTGAGAAGCTGGAAGTCTGTAAAAATCATGCAACCTTGGTTGACCTAGGTTTAATGCTCTTAAGGCAGTATTTCAACTTACCACCCACTGGTTCGATTTTCAACTAAATCTGGCATTAAAAAATGCACAGAGATCAAATGATGGCCAGACAATATTTTTGATAGCTTAAAAAATAAAAGAGCCCATCAGAACCCCACCAATCAAAATTCTCAACTAGAAGCCTAAAAATGAGAATGAAAAAGGCTGAGGTGAATCGACTAAACCACTTATCACCGTCTCGCTGGGTGAAGATCTAGAGAAAATCATTTAGATAGAAGCTTGATTAAGTATAAAACTCAAGGATAAGTTAATATCCTTTCTTTGGTAAAATACCGATGTGTTCACATGGTCAGCTTTAGATATGCCAAAAATTTCTGTCAATGTCATCATGCATAAATTAAACATCGATCCCAAACACCAACTGGTGAAATAGAAGAAAAGAAGTTTTACTTCAAAAAGATAAAAAGCAATAGATGAGGAAGTCAATAAGCTTCTAAATGCAGGATTCATCAGGAAAGTACAATACCCAAACTGGATAGCCAATATTGTGATGGTCGAAAAAGCAAGTAGTAGATAGAGGATCTATATCGATTTTATCAATCTCAATAAAGCTTGCCATAGGGATAGCTTTTTTTCTATAAAAAATTGACTAATTGGTCGATGCAACCTCCGGACACAAGCTATTAAGTTTCATGAATGCCTTCTCTAGCTATAATTAAATCAGAATAGCCCCTAAAGATGAAGAAAATATGGCTTTTATCACCGACATAGGTTTATACTATTACAAAATGATGCCTTTCAATTTGAAAAATGTATGTGCCACTTACCAACGCCTAATCAACAAAGTCTTCAAGCACCAAATCGATCGTAATATGGAGATTTACTTTGACGACATGTTGGTCAAAAGCATGGAAGAAGATTGGCACATTACCGCTTGAAAGAAGCATTCGGGGAGCTTCGTAAATATTGAATGAAGCTTAACCCCAATAAGTACGCTTTTGGAATGATAGCCAGAAATTTTTTTGATTTTCTTATAATCCAGAAAGGGATAGAGGCCAACTCTAAGAAAATTTAAGCACTACTTGAAATGAAGCCCCCAAGTACTCTGAAAGAAGTGCAATGGCTTATTGGACAAGTCGTGTCACTCGGCGGATTCATATCTAGATCAGCTAAAAAATGCCTTCCATTTTTTAAAATCTTAAACCAAATCAAAAACTTCAAATGGTCAGAGGAATGTCAATCTATCTTTGACAAACTCAAGACATACCTTAGCTCAATCTTGTTATTATCAAAGCCAGTCTAAGGTAAGGATTTATTCTTATATTTATTTATTTCACCTAATGCTCTTAGCTCGGTCCTAGTCTGAGATGATGCAGGAATACATAGACCAATCTATTACATCAGTAAACTATTGCAAGATGTAGAAACTTTATATTCTAAGATTAGAAAAATGATATATTCCCTGAACACAATAGCTAAATGGCTTCGACTGTATTTTCAAGCTCATTCTATTATCGTCTTGACAGACCAACCATTTAGATCGATTCTTCAACGACCTGACATATCTAGCCAACTGGCCAAATAGGCTATCGAATTTAGTGAATTTGATATTTATTATCAACCTACAGACCTTTCATGAAAGCTCAATTGTTGGCCGACTTCATGGTAGAGTGTTCTATACCTAAAGAAGAACCGGCCCTGAAAATCCTGGGAGAAATTATTGGAGAATCTAATTAGCTTTTATATATGGATGGAGCCTCTAATGCTTAAGAAAGCAGAGCCGACTTAATCTTAGCCAGCTCTAAAGGAGCAGTAACTGAGCATGCTTTGAGATTTAGTTTCAAGGCCTCCAATAATGGCATTGAATATGAAGCCCTTATCACAGGACTTAGAATGACAAAAAAAGCTAAATGTCAAGGAACTCAAGATTTTTACAGACTTCCAGCTTATCATCAGATAGGTATGAGATCAATTTGAGGTAAAAGATTCTGTTATGTTTCAATATCTACATAACATAAAAGAATTATCGAAAAACTTCGATGACCTCAAGATCACTCAAATACCAAGGTCAAAAAATATCCGAGCTAATGTGCTTCCATACTTAGCTACATCAAAATTTTTCGATCTCAACCAAAAAGTATTCATCAAAGTCTTTGAAAAGCCCAACATCGAAGTTCTAATGATTGCTTAAGTGAATCATGAACCAAGTTGGATAGATCCTTTGATGAACGACTTAGATAAGGGGATGTTGCCCAATGATTATGCTGACACGAGAAAAATCAAGGCAAGCTCCATGGTACGTCATTTTAGATGAAAGACTGTATAAAAGATCATTCTTTTTTTCATTACTCTGATGTCTGAGATCCTCAGAGGCTGATTACGCTTTTTGAGAGGTTCATGAAGAAATTTGTGGCAACCACTTAGAGGCAGGTCATATAAGATAATCCAACAGGATTATTATTGACCAACCATTCAGAAGGATGTTGCTAATCTCGTCAATAAATATGATCAATGCTAATGGTATACAAATATTCAGCACTAACAAGCTACCGAACTCATATCAACTATGGCTCCTTGGCTTTTCGCCATTTGGAGGATGGACATTCTTGGACCATTTCCCATGGTAATAGAACAAAGAAAATTTCTACTGGTGGCTATTGATTACTTCACTAAATGAATGGAGGCCGAACCACTGGCATAAATTATAGAGAAAAAGATGCAAAACTTTGTCTAAAAGTCATTCATCTACTATTTTGGTCTGTTTTGGATGATTATTATTGATAATGACAAGTAATTTAATAATATAAATTTTAAGAAATTATATTCTGAACTGTACATCGACCATAGGTTAACCTCAGTAGGGCATTCACAATCATATGGAGAAGCTGAGGTCACAAATTGGATGATTTTCTAAGGTTTGAAAGCCAGGCTCACTAAAGCCAAAGGTTTCTAGGCGGGTGAATTGTATAATATCCTTTAGACCAACATAACCACTCTCAAACAACTAACTAGGAAAATATCTTTCAAACTCATATTTGGAGTAGAGGCGGTGACACATGTGAAAATCAGTTTTTCAACATCAAGAGTGAAAAATTTTCATGAAGAAAATAACTCAGATCGACTGAAAATCTATCTCGACCTATTGGAAGAAACTAGAAAAAGGGCTCAAATTCGTATGGCAACCTACAAGCAAAAGGTGGCCAGATACTATAATGCCAAGATAAAGTCGAAAGTCTTTTGTAAAGATGATTTAGTCCTCTGCCGAGCTGAAGTTTCAAAATTTTTAGAATAAAAAAAAATTACCTCAAATTAGGAAGGACCATATCGAATTATTAAAGTGATATGTCTGGGAGCATACATGATCGAGAACTTAGATGGCTCGAATATTCCAAGAATATGGAATGCTGAGAATCTTAGAATATATCATTAATAAATCCTAAATAAAAACTTCAAAATTTTTGTCTTACTGAAGATGTTTTCTCAAAATATTAAACTATCTTTCGGCCACTTCGATAAAGAATCGAATGAATCAAAAAATCTATCTAAATGAGGCTATGCTATCTAGCCAAAATGAGGACAAACTACATCATGAAAAAATCAATCTCCAGATCCATAAAGCCCTGAAGGGCACCAAAAAAAATAAGATCTTCTTATCATTAAAAATTGATCTTTGGATCAATAAAGCTTTGAAAGGCACAAAAGAAAATAAGATCTTCCTATCATTAAAAATTGATCTCTAAATTGGTAAAGGTCCAAAGGGCACCAAAGAAGATAAGATCTTTCTATCATTAAAAATCGATCTTCTAATTGATAGAGCCCGAAAAGGCATAAAAAAAGATAAAATCTTTCTATTATTAAAAATTGATCTCCTGATTGGTAAAGCTCTGAAGGGCACAGAAGGAGATAAGATCTTTCCATCCTTAGAAATCAATTTTTGGATTGATAGAGCCTTGAAGGATACCGATTTTTAGACTGGTAAGGCCTCGAAGGGTGCAAATAGAGATAAGATCTTCATATCAATAAAGAAATATTGATCTTTAGATCGAGGTTATCTTAGATTTTTATTAAATACCAATCTCCGAATCGAGATTATCTTAGATTTTTATGAAATATCGATCTCTGAATCAAAATTATCTTGAATTTCTATTAAATATCGATTTATGGATCGAGATTATTTTAAATTTTTATTAAATACCAATCTCCATATTAAAGTTATCTTAGATTTCTATTAAATACCGATCTCCAAATTGAGATTATCTTGGATTTCTATTAAATACCGACTCTGAATCGAGGTTATTTTGGATTTTTATTAAATACCAATCTCTGAGTCAAGTTCATTTTGTAGCTCTAAAAAATGCCGATCTATGGATCGAGATTGGAATCCTGATCTGCAGATCGAATCTTTAGAGATTATTACAATTCAAATCTCAGGTTCGTACCGTTGGAAATTGAGTAGGGTTAAAGCATGCATTTTCAAAATTTTTTCAAAATTAAATGATAATGAAAGCAAAAATTAATTAAATATTAATCTACTGCATGCAATGATCAGATCATAAAACTCTACTTAGGATCTAGACATGCTAATATATTATAAAAAAATAAAATATGATCAATCAGCAAATCATATTCGCTGATCGACTTGTGTTTAGAACATAATATCTTTACGTGGGTAGATGATCTCCATGATCCAAATCCATAGAAAGAAGCCCATGACACCACGCTGCAGCTGCACACTTGTCCGATATCTATAGAGAATCCATACGGAGCTCTTGGTCCCGACTAGCTCCACCAGAGTCCTACTTCTCATCGGACCTTCGATGGTTGATCTTGATCGATCTAATCGATCACTTTCTTTTTGATCTTTTGGATACTTTAGAAAATCAAAAGATATACTTTGAAGGATGATGAGGTGGTGTATCAAATTTGATGGTGATCGAGCACTCACAGTGCTCAATCTCTTCATCCAAACCCTGAGTCCCAACTCTAGGATTTTTCACATCCAAAAAATCTTGATGCCTGAAAATTCTCTTAGACCCATTTTTTTTTCAAATTTTTTCATGAAATAATTTTTTATGGATAGAGGAACTCTCCCTCTATCGTACGCCCACTCATAAAACCATTTTTAAATGGGTGACCAAAAAGAGAAAAATAAAAGATTGAGGCATGAGAAGAAAGTAGGCGTAGGATTCCTATTTCTCTCTCTATGGAATTTTTCATGCTCAGAACAGCACCCCCTCTCTCTAGTTTTCACTCTCATAGAACCTCTTCCTCCCCCATGCACACACAAAAAAATCCCATCTTAAAAAGAGCAACAAAACCATGGGAAATGCATGTGGAGTTAGGATAAGATAAGGTGATAGAGTGGTTTCAACCACTCACTTGAATTCAAAATTCAAGCGAGTCCGTATCCACTTCCAATGCCCACTTAAAAGAGATTGATATGTAGAAGGTCTCTCCTTCTACGCGTCCACACTTAGGAATGTACAAAATTGTATGAGAAAAGCATAATGAGGCTTGGAGAAGTGTATAGATAAGGATGAATTCCAACATCTAAACAAACTAAGTCAAATTCAAAATTTAACTAGCTTTGAACCGGTCCAACTCTTGGACCAAGTCAAAAGGAGAAAACAAAGTAGGCATAGATACCTTTCTGGGCATGAGAAACATTCACATTCACGCAAATTCTAAATTTGCATGAGAGACCTAGCAAGGAAAAGTCAAAGGATGGCATAAGGAGTTTAAATTCAAACAAGCTTTGAATTGATCTAAATTGGTTTCAACCAAATTAATTATCTAGATCCAATTAGATTAGGTTAAACCCAACTAAATTAAGCTTAACCCAACCCAATAAAAATTTAATCAAATTAAAAATTAATTAGATCCAGATTCTAATCAAATCAGGATCGAATCTTCCATAGCGACTAATTTATCACATAACCTAATCGGATCAAACCTAATCGAATCAAATTCAATCAGATTTGATCAAATCCTCATTACTCAATCAAATTAAGCTAATCAATAATTTAATTGCTAAGTAATCCTTCAATAAATATAGAGTCCCAATCGAATGGATATCTGAGCAATAGAGTCCCGTATATATGTAACTCTTGAAGAGTCCCAAACTAGTAGGACTCTTGAGCGTAGTATCCTATATGAGTGAAACTCATGATCACAGAGTCCCAAACTAGTATGACTCTTGATCGTAGAGTTTTAGACATGTAGGACTCAAAGTACCAGTCCAGTGAGATCCATAAAGATAGAGTTTCAGTCTAATGGGGCTTTTAACCATAGAGTCACAGACCATTGGAACTCTTGATTAGCTATCAGATCAAGTAGAAACTTCTATTATCTGTAATCCCATAGATTTGAATCCTAAGTCGGTAGCACATGAATCAATTTTTTATACCAATCGATATGACCATCTAATAATAGTATCTGACATCTAGATAGATCGAATAGTCGCAACGCAACATCGATGAATTTGTGGCATATGGTTACTGTATAATTCATCTCTTGATCTTAATGCTCAAAAGATGATCTAGAATTTAACTATCAATCTTGAAAAATTATCTACTGTATATTTTAAAATTTAGTGTTCATCGAATAAACCACTTCGATCGAGATTTTGCTAAATTGAAATATAGTAATACTTCTGCTCCAACATTTGGAGGGATCAATCTTATCTTGACTCACACACCGATAAAATAAGTATTTAATTATACCTAGTAGTCTTCTGTCACTGAATTAAAAATTTAGATAGTCTGATATCTAAGTACAGTGAGTTGCTTATAAGTCATCATGATGATCTCAGGTCTAAGGGATACTTATATCCATATCCTTTGCAAGCAACTCTTGATAGTAGAAAGCTCTGCAATTAGATCATGTTCAGTGAAATGTACCCCTATACTTCACCTACATGTCATACCAGTACATCATACTTCTGGGCTAAGAGGACAACTAATACATATGGCATACAATGATCTACACTCAATACGTTATCGTTCTAGATAATAATGTATCATTTGGTCATGAATAAGTTTAAGGACTAAATGATAAATCATCCTTTGTCGAGTCTAAATAGTCTTAAGAATTTTATCATAGAAGAGTTCATTACAGAAAAAAGCATAAAAATGATGAAATACCAAAATAATAATTTTATTCATTGAAAATTTAAGTATATTTTTATAATTAGCTCAATTATCTATAACTTAGATGATTGGCTTTAGAATTCAATTTTCAACAATTTCCACTTAGACTAAAGCCATTCAGAACAGTATCGAATACCCATCTTCCATTTATGATTGTCGAACTCTTTGATTTTGAGGGCTTTAGTAAAGAGATCGACCATATTCTTCCTTCTGTCGATCTTCTGAAGGTCGATGTCATCTCACTCCATGATCTCTTGAATAAGATGGTAGCGATACTGAATGTGCTTGGTGTGCTAATGTGCCTTCGGCTCCTTCGCTTGAGCTATGTCTTCAATGCTATCATAGTAAAGTAGAACTAGACCATTCAAGGAGGGTGCCACTTTCAGCTCGTCGGTGAACTTTCACAGCCACATAGCTACTTTCGCAGCATCGGATGCTATGACATACTCCATCTTGCATATAAAATCGATCACAATATGCTGCTTGAAACTCTTCCAGTAGACCACTCCATCATTTAGGGTAAACACATAACCTAACACACTCTTACTATCATCGTGGTCTGATTAAAAATTAAAATCAGTATATTCTATAAGTTTCAAGTCAATATATCCATAAATGAGCTACTAGTCCTTAATATTTCTCAAATACTTTAGGATTATCTTTATAACCTTTCAATGATTCTCACTTGGATCAGACTGGTATCTATTCACTATTCTTAGTGAGTATGCTACATTTGATCTCGTACACATCATGACGTACATAATAGAATCCACTATAAAAGCATATGATATTCTACTCATATGCTCTCTCTCTCTCTTAAGGAGTTGTCGGACAATCTCTTTTCGAGAGAGTAATTCCATAGCCTAACAAAAGATAGCCCTTTTTGGAATTCATCATGCTGAACCGCTTCAGCATGATATCGTTGTACATGAACTGGAACAATCTAAGCAACATTTTAGATCTATCTCTATAGATCTTCATTCTCAGGATGTAGGAAGCTTCTCCCAAGTCCTTCATGGAGAATTGCAATGATCCCTATAGTGTAGAGATATCATTTTCGATGAAAAGAATATCATCCACATACAAAATAAGAAATATAACTATAGAACCATTAGTCCATTTATACACACAGGGTTCCTCTCATTCTTAATGAAGCCATACGTTCTAATTACCTTATTAAAATGTATGTTCCAACTCTGCGATACCTGCTTCAATCCATAGATGGATCTCTGAAGCTTGCACACCTTAGACTCATTTATGGATGTAAAATCCTCAAGCTGTATCATATACACCTTTCTCATCCAACTCTCCATTTAGAAAAGCTATTTTTACATCCATCTACCAGATCTCATAGTCTAGTTATGCTGCTATCGCAAGCATGATCCGAATAGACTTGAACATTGCCATTAGAAAAAATGTCTCGTCATAGTCAATACCATAATGCTGAGGATATCCCTTGCCAATCAAATAAGCTTTATATATAGGTCTTCATCTTCTCGTCTACATCCCTTTTTTTAAAAAAAATCTACTTACATCCAATGGATTTTAGCCTTTCAGGTGGATTAACCAATATCCATACATTATTGACTTTCATAGACTCTATTTTGGACTCATGGCTTCCAGTTATTTATTGGAGTCGGACCTCTGCATGACATTTATGTAGGTGATCGGATCCTCGTCGTTCTCATCAAATCCAACAGGATCATCATCTCGGGCCAAGAAACTATAGTATCTATCCGGTTGATGCGATACTCTATCGGATCTCTTTAAAGGTGCCTCTACAACAGGCTCTGAGTTTGATCTTATCAAATCCATCTCTATAGGTTCACTAGAATGTGTCGATTCTTCTACCTATTGAACTTTACTAAGTTCAATATTAGAGGCAGCAGTTTCTTTCATAAGAAACTTTTTTTTTAAAAAAGACTGTTCTATTGCCGACGAACATCTTTTATTCTTCATCAAGGTAGAAGTAATAACTCCTAGTTTTCTTGGGATATCCTATGAACAAACATTTATCGGACCTAGGTCCAAGCTTTTCTGGCTACGACATTTAACATAAGTCGAACATCCTTAAATTCTAAGGTGAGAGAGTATTGGCCTATACCCAGTCCATATCTCATATGAAGTCTTTGCAATAGACTTGCTTGAAACATTGTTCAAAACAAAATAAGCAATCCCAAGTGCATACCCCGAAAATAAATTTAGCAGACTCGCAAACCCCATCATGGACCGAATCATGTCCAACAAGGTTCGATTCCTCCTCTCAGATACACCATTATGCTATGGTATTCCAAGAGGGATCCATTGTGAGAGAATCCCATTCTTCTAGATATATCAAAAAATCATTGAAAAGGTATTCACCTCCTTGGTTTAATCGAAGAGTTTTAATATTCTTTTCAAGTTATTTTTCTACCTCATTTCGATATCATTTGAACATTTCAAACAAATCAAATTTACTCTTCATAAGATAGACGTACCCATATCTAGATAGATCATCAGTAAATGTAATGAAGTAATAGAACCCATCTCTAGCATATGTGTTCATAGGTCCACATACATCAGTATGTACTAGATCTAGAAGCTCAGTGGCCCGTTCACCTTTTCTAGTAAAAGATAATTTGGTTATCTTACCAAGAAGGTAAGACTCATAGGTATTCAATGATTTACAATCATCAATGTCAAGGATACGCTCCTTGACTAACCTATTAATCATATTCTTATTTATATGACCAAGCCTATAGTGTTAAAGATAGGCATCGATGATATTATGTAGTTTCGGATATTTATTTGACGTGTACATTATACTAATAGACTGTGATAAAATATAAATAATATTTTTTAATTATCCTCGTATTACTGTAACATCATTCATAATAATATTATAATAATTTTTTTTATTAATAAATAATAATCATCTTGGGCCAAAAGTCCAACAGGTATTATATTCATCATAAAAAATGGATAATAATGACAGTCACTTAAAATGATATTATTATTTTTAAAAACAAGCTTAAGAGTTTTCAATGCTAGGACTAGAACTTTACTTCTATCCCCAACATTAAGAAATCTATAGTCATTTTCAAACTTTCTTCCAATTTGAAGTCCATGCAATGAATTGTATATGTGAATTGAACTCTTAGTATCTAATATCCAGATAAATATATCATAAATGAAGAAATTATAAGATATTATTATATAACAGTCTTGACCAGCAACCACTTGTTGATGCCTTTCTATTTATCTGAAAGAGAAATATGAAATCTTATTAGTACTTAAATTAATTAATCCTAAAGACTTAGATTTTAGTCTAAAGATTCTTCTACTATTTTACAAATTGGTAGCTTCTACCTTCAATTTAAAAAATTATATTAACTCCTTAGTGAGTGCTGGAATCTACATAGACTACAAACGAGCCCAAAAAAATCTCTGACTAGTCCGTATGCATCTACAGATAGATTCACAATCAATTATTTTTTTAAATATTTTTTAGTAATTAGGTTTTGCTCCAAAAATCAATTTCGTAGGCTAAGACTTCCACTAAAAAGATCTGGTTAGATCCAACCATTAATATGATTGAGTTTGGTGCATCAAACCAATAATAATCAGGCTCAAGGAAAGCTCTAGCTAATCTGATCATTGTTAAGAGAGTGCAACCTAATCATCATATGATGGACAGTAATTTTAATATCTAGATGAATATCAGATATAAGGCACCTCTAATGTCCACCTAGAAAATTGGACTCTTTACTATTCACCTTGATGAAAGGCTATTACTTAGTTATCCTAATAACTTAGTCATTTTAAGGATATAATAATTTAGAAGATTTAGATTATATGTGATTTAAGGATAGAAAGAACATGGATCAATTTTTCCCCTACTGACTTCACCAAGTCAAATTCTCTCACTAGCTTCACCAAATCAATAGGTTAAGATTAGGATCAATTTAGGTTCATGGACACTTAATTCAGTGTTACTGATTGAAATCAATCAAATTGATTCCTAGTAACATGGATGAGCTCGAATCACCAAGTAATCTAATCAAATTTTAATCGATCATATCGGTCAGATAAGTGAGATCAATGGAAGGAATATGTCATTAACTCATCAAAGATCGAATCAGTGCCAGTAGCTTCTAATTAAAAACCACTGATCTTGACTGCCAAACTTACTTTAGATACCAACTGATTAATTAGGTTCAATCTAATGATTATGGGCTCGACCGCATAACCATAAATCAAGTTCATCTTAGTCTTTGTTATAAATATGGACTCGTTCAATTATAACTATTGAAGTTGAATCCAAAGAATTCTTTACCTAATCTAATTCATATTTGGTTAGATTTGATCAATTTCTCTAATTTAATCTATTCTTTAACTATCCTTAGATCTAACCCAATTAGTGGACCAAATTCATCTAACCTATTAATCCACAACTTATGCAAATATCTTAAAATCTTTAATTCACAATTCTAGATCCTATAAGACAACACTTAATTTTTTATTAAGTTTTTGAGCTGATGGATCAGGATTCGATATTTCAAAAATATTTTTAAAATTTAAAAAAAAAATTAATTTTTTGTTTACCAAATGAGTTGACTCATTTAAAAAATAATTCAGCTCATTTCATAAACAGCAATCTATTGCTATTTTCATAACAAAAAATAAACCATAATAAAATCAAAGCATGAATCATATATTAGATCTAATCTAATATATTCATATCTATTTTTAATTTATTATTTTTTATTAATTAAAATAATTTTAATTAATATATAAATATATCATATATGTTAGCATTTAATTTTTCTAATTAACATATAAGCGTGTCAAGCAACCCTTGCTCTGATACCATTGTTGGAATTTGAGCAGGATTAAAGCATGTATTTTCAAAAATTTTCAAAATTAAATGACAACGAAAGTAAAAATTAATCAAATATTAATCTATTTTATGCAATGATTAGATCATAAAATCTTACTCGGGATCTAAATATACTAATATATTATCAAAAAATAAAATGCAATCGATCAACAAATCATATTCGTTGATCGACTTATGTTCAGAACACAATATCTTTGCGCGGATAGATGATCTCCATGATCCAAATCCATAGGAGAAAGCCCACGATACTGTGCTGCAGTTGCACACTTGTCCAATCTCTATAGAGAGTTCACACAGAGCTCCTGATCCTGACCAGCTCCATCAGAATGCTAGCTCATCGCTAGAGGCTTCGATGGCTGATCTCGATCGATCCAATCGATCATCTTTTTTCTAATCTTCTAAATGCTGTAGAAAATCAAAAGATATACTTTAGAGAATGATGAGATGGTGTATCAAATTTGATGATGATCGGACACTCACAATGCTCAATATCTCCACCCGAACCTTGAGTCCTAACTCTAGGATTTTTCACACCCAAAAAATCCTCATGCCCAAAAATTCTCTCACACCCATTTTTTTGAATTTTTTTATGAAATATTTTTTTATGGATAGAGGGACTCTCCCTCTATTGTATGCCCACTCACAAAATCTTTTTTAAATAGGTGATCAAAAAGAAAAAAATAAAAGACCGAGGCATGAGAAGAAAGTAGGCGTAGGATTCCTATTTCTCTCTATGTGGAATTTTTCATGCTCAAAATAGTGCCCTCTCTCTTTGTTTTTCACTCTCATGGAACCTCTTCTTCCCCCATGCACGCACAAAAAAATTCCATCTTAAAAAGAGCGACAAAACCATGGAAAATGCGTGTGGAGTTAGGATAAGATAAGGTAATAGAATGGTTTCAACCACTAGCTTGAATTCAAAATTCAAGCTAGTCCTTATCCACTTCCAATGCCCACTTAAAAGAGATTGACGTGCAGGACTCTCCTTCTGCACGCTCATACTTAGGAATGCACAAAATTATGCAACAAAAGCACAAGAAGGTGTGGAGAAGTGTATAGATAAGGATGAGTTCCAACCTCTAAACAAACTAAGTTGAATTCAAAATTCAACTAGGTTTGAACCGGTCCAACACTTGGACCAAGTCAAAAGAAGAAAGCAAAGTAGGCGCAGAAGGATGTGAGAAACATTAATGCAAATTCTGAATTTATGTAAGAAACTTGGCAAGGAAAAGTAAAAGGGTGGCGTAAGGAGTTTAAATTCAAATAAGCTTTGAATTGGTCTAAATTGGTTTCAACCAAACAAATTATCTAGACCCAATTAGATTAGGTTAAATCCAACTAAATTAGGTTTAACCCAATCAATAAAAATCTAATCAAATTAAAAATTAATTAGATTCAGATCCTAATCAAATCAGGATCGAATCTTTCATAGTGATTAGGTTATCACATAACCTAATTGGATCAAACTCAATCGAATCGAATTCCATCAGATTTGATCAAATCCTCATCATCCAATCAAATTAAGCTAATCAGTAATTTAATTGCTAATTAATCTTCTAATGAATATAGTATCCCAATTGGATGGATATCTATGAAATAAAGTTTCATTTATATGAAACTCTTGAAGAGTTTCAAACTAGTAGAACTCTTGAGCCCAATGTCCCAAATGAATGAAACTCACACTACTACAAAAATGGTCTATGGCAGTGCTTACTATGACAGCAATTTTTAAAATTGCTGTCATAGGTCAGACCTATAGCAGTGGTTATAAAAAATCACTATCGTAGATCGACCTATAGCAGCGGTTCATTATAACCGTTGCCATAAGTCGGACCTATAATCGCTGCTATAATCTGATTTATGGCAGCAGTTAATTATAAGCACTGTCATATATATATTTTTTAAATATTATATAATTTTAAAATTTAATATTCATCTTCACTGTTCATTATTAAATAATTATCATTAGAGTATCATTACAAAAGATCGCCTCGATCTGATGGCTCTAGCTTCGTCGATCAGAAAAATTTGATTTTGATGATCACGAACGACAATGCGATGATCTGACAGATGGAGACCTCCGATGAATTCAAAAATCTGCAATGATGATCTCGATGATGTTTGTAGTATACTATTAATATTTCACTTCAATCGGATATCGTTATCTTGATCAATTTAGTATAGGTTAGTTTCGGCTGTTAAATGATAAACGATTGATCAAAGGACCAAACGGTGTCCGATTATGAGATAATTTTTTTTTATAAATGATCTTGGCTACTACTTTAATTATTTTTTATGGTGGTGATTATAAAATTTAATTTATGAGATAAAAAATAATCTAAAACTATACGTCTCTTGATAACCATTTTGAAACTTCACTGGTTGTTATGCTCGTACTTTTGCAATATCTGCTTAACATGAATAGTTTATATAAAAATAATTTAAATTTTACTATCATCATCATATAAAATATTTAAAATTATAATAAAAATTATTTAACTAAAAAATTTTCTCATAATCGGATGCCATTTAACCTTTTGATCGTTTGTTTCTAATTTAACGATCAAAATCATTTCGTGCTAAATTAATCATGATAATGATATCTGATTGAAGTGAAACTTTGATAGTATACTATAAATATCATCAAGATCATCATTACAGATTTTCAAACCCATCAAAGATGTTCATCTATCAGATCATCGCATCATATTCATGATCATCGAAATCAAATTTTTCTGATCGATGAAGCTAGGGCCATCGAATCGAGGCGATCTTTTGCGACGACATTCTAATGATAATTATTTAGATAATGAACGATGAAGATGGACATTAAATTTTAAAATTATATAATATTTAGAAAAAAATAAAAAAAATATTTTTCATCTATGGCAGCGATTTTGGGTAACCATTGCCGTAGATCTATGGCAGCAGTTCGATAATCACTATCGTAGATCTATGACAGTGGTTTGATAACCACTATCGTAGGTTAGATTAAAAATCTTCAAATTTTTTTTCTTCCCATGCACGCTCAATCTCTCTCACTCTCTCTCTCTCCCCCTCCTCTTCGTCGCTGGTGAGGCTCCTCCCTTCGACCGGCATCACCCCTCCTTCCCTCCGATCGGCGTCACCTTTCCTCCCCCCTGGCTGGTGTCGCCCCTCCTCCCCAACTAGCATCGTCCTCCTCCCCCGGCCAGCGCCGCCCCTCCTTCCTCTCCTCTCTGGCGCCCCTCCTTCCCCTGGCCAGCATCGCCCTCCTTCCCTCTTGGCTGATGCGTGCCTCTTTCCCCTTCCTTTTGACTCCATCCCAGCCACCCCTTCCACCCCCACCCGGCCCCCACCCCTCCATCCGACCCTCCCTCGACCCCCAGCAAAATCCTCCTCTGGTGAACCCCCATCCGACCCTCCCTCAGACCTCCGCAAAATCTCCCTTCGACGAACCCCCCTCCACTCTCGCTCGCCCCTCCGCGAAACCCCAACCCCCCCGCCTCTTCATCCGACCCTCCTCAGTCCCTAGCAAACCCCCTCTGATGAATCCCCATCCGACTTTCCTTCAGCCCCCGCAAAACCCCACCCCCCACCCCTCCATCCGATCCTCCCTCAATCCCTAGCGAACCCCCCTCCGACGAACCTCCATTCGATCCTCCTTCGGCTCCCATGAAATCCCACTCTCCCCCACCACCACTATTCTGATCCTCCCTCGGTCGAGTGTAAAGCCTCCTTCAGCCTCCTCATCACTGTGCCTCCTCCCTCTAGCCCTCCATCCCCGACTGCCCCTGCTCTCTTTCTTTTTTCTCTTTTTCTCTCTTCTCTATCTCACTATCTTGCTTTAGTTTTGCAGGTTATCTCTAGTATCATCGTCCTCCTCTAGCATCATCGTCGGTGACCTTCGAAGCTTTCGGTGCGACCCGCTCTCTATAGCCATAGGTATAACTTTTTTTTTTAATTTTATAGTATTATTTATTAATCATGTATATTTATAATAATTTATAGAATATTTATAATAAATATTATAAATATTTATTATAAATATTATAATTATCTGCATGCTATAGTTTTTGGATCATGCCATGGTGGTAGCCTTGGATCGTGCCATATCGGTGGCTGTGGACTAGATCTATCAATGAATTGGATTCAGATCGGAACCTGGATATTCATATTTGGACTTAATTTTAATTACTGATACCATATTTAAATTCGAATATCTGATGGATCTGTACTTGAAAGAGAAAGGGAGGGATCCGACCTCACTGCCATCATTGGGAGGGAGGGGGTCTGACCTCGCCACCATCATTGGGAAGGAGGGGGTCCTGACTCGCCAACGAGGGAGATCGAGAGAGGAAGAGTGAGAGAGCGAGAGAGGAAGGGAGGGGGTTCGACCTCATCGACATCACTGGGAGGGATGGGGTCCAACCTCGCCAATGAAGGAGATCAAGAGAGTGAGAGAGGGAGGGATGGGGTCCGACCTCGTCGATGAGGGAGATCGAGAGAGGGAGAGAGGAAGATCGAGAGATGAAAAAGCTGGAAGGAAGGGATTCGGCCTCGCTGCCATCATCGGCAAGAGAGATCGAGAGAGGGAGAGAGGGAGTGATCGAGGGGATGACACATAGCCGAGCCAGCTCAGATACATAGCTGAGCTAGCTTGGATACGCAGTCGAGCCAGCTCGGATACGCAGTGGAGCTGGCTCAGGCCGTGATCGAGCCGGTTGGAGAAGGATCCTAGTCGGATGTCTCAAGAATGGAGTCGGCTCGGCTTTCGAACGAATAGAATTTAATATATCACGATGTTATATTGATTAATATTCATTAACGTTGTAGGTGACGATGGCACTAAAACGCCATCTAGCTTTCACCTCTGCCTCTCGATGGGTTATGCGAGTTCAACATTCGAGGAGCAATCGAAGCATACTCTATCCATCTCGACATCGGTTGCTCAGGGACCTCCATCGTCGGCATCTACTCCACAAGCAGCTGAGTCTCTACCATCGTAAGTATCTGAGTGTACGTTTTTATTATATTAGCATAACTTTATTTTTTATATAGTATTTGTACATATATATTTGCATAACGTATTTGCATTGCAAGTGCATCATCTAGTTGGACATTTCATGATCCCACACGTATGGCACACATGTGGAATTGCCAGCATCAGATGATGGTGCAGTGTGATGCGGAGGAAACGTCGGTAGGAAAGACCGCGTGGAAGATGCATTCCTTTTTTGGAGTGCTTGTGAGGTGGTCGGACATCATTTCCGTAAAGCCCAGAGACTGACTTTTGATGGATGATGCCATTAGGGACTGGATATGAGAGGAGATATGGGCAAGTACGTACATCTTAGTTATATTTTTGCATTTTATATATTTACACTATATATGTTTGATTAGAATAATTTTGTAACTTATTTTTAATAAATTTGTGTAGAGGAGGTACGACTTTTTTGATCATGAGAGGACTCGAGATGCCTGACTGAAGAAGATCGAGAAGTTATACCGGGCTTATAAGATCAAGCTCCATAGAAGATGGCTCAAGTATGGACGAGACACTTTGGAGGAGCTTATTTCCTGGATATAGGACTGTCCTCTGAGTCAGTGGGAGAGGATGGTTAGACACTAAAGGAGCCAGGAGTTACGACTTTTCCGATCATGAGAGGACTCGAGATGCCCGACTGAAGAAGATCGAAGAGTTATACCGAGGTTATAAGGTCAAGCTCCATAGAAGATGGCTCGAGCACCGACAAGACACTTCGAAGGAGCTTATTCTCTGGATACAAGACTGTCCTCCAAGTCAGTGGAAGAGGATGGTTAGACACTAGAGGAGCCAGGAGTTTGAGATAAAATTCCTAACTTTTGAATTTTTCAATATGCTTAAAATTTTATTTAAATATTTTTTAAATATTTATTATTTATTTGATACTTGTTGGACTACCTTCCGTCAAAATCAGAAGAATCATGTAGCTCAGGAGTATACGCACACTCTAGGCCATGAGTCTATGGTCAGTCATGTGCATAGAGAGGTAATTAATTCTAAATCTTACTAGATAAATTAAATTCATATTTTATCATCTTTTTGATAAATTTATTCTTTATTATAGCTAATGAGAGATGGAGTGATGCCCGGCCATAGCGAGATCTTTCGATCCAACCGTACGGATAAGATGGGCAGGCCGATGAATGCCGCGATCAAATATATTTTTATAAGTATTAAATATATTAGTATATATGATTAGTATTATAGTATTTTTTATAAAATTTTATTTTAATTTATAATTATAGGATTAGTTAGATGCACTCGTGAGCGATCTATCTCAGGTCTTAGGGCTAGAGCACTCTAAGAGGATCCGATGCAGGCCCGGACACACGTCGATAAGCTACTACTCTGAGGCGAGTGTCTTCTCATAGACTTTCAGTATCGTCAGTTGGAAAAAGCTTGAGGAGGCATTGGCACGGATAGATCATGCTGCGATGTGGGCAGATCGGACTGAGGAGCGTGCATCTCATCTGAAGAGCATCGTGAGAGACATGATGTCGACGCTCAGCACGTATTTTGGAGTCATAAGCTTCGAGGATATGTTGGCCCGTATTCTGACTTCGGCTCTAAATCCAGCTCCGATTTCGATCCCAACTCCAACTCCGACTTCGGCCCCAGCTCCAGCTCCAGCTTTGGCTCCTGGTGACGATGATAACGATGATGTAGATTTAGGAGACTTTTGATGTATTTTATTTTTTTAAAAAAATATTATAATAAATTTTATTCGATAATAAAATTTTAGAATTTTAGAATAATTTTTATGTTTATTATATTTTCTTATATTATATATCTATATTTATCAAATAAAATATATATAAAAAAAAAATTTTATTTTTTTAATTATTCAAGATCTACAGCAACAGTTTTATAACCGCTGCCATATCCGTACCAACCGCTGTCATAGATCTGGTGCCAACTACTATACTAGATCTATGGCAGCGACTAAGAAACCACTGTTATATTACCTATGGCAGCGGTTATATAACCGCTGTCATAGAAAATCTATAAGAGCAGTTACATATCTGCTATGATAGATCGATCTATTGCAGCAGTTTATAAACCACTGCAATAGATCATCTATATATAATCACTACCATAGAAAATCTATAGCAGCGGTTATATAACCGCTGTGATAGATCGATCTCTTGCAGCAGTTTATAAATCATTATAATAGGTCATCTATGGCAGCGGTTCTAATGACCACTACAACAACCGTTATTATAGATCTACGACGATGGCCATAGTAGCAGCGGTTAGAAAATTGCTGCCATAGCCTATGGCAGCGGATTTTTAGGCTACGACAGTGGTTACAAACTACTATCATAGTCCTTTTTTGTAGTAGTGACTCCTTGGAACCTTTTGAAAAAAGAGAAAAATTGGGAAGCAGCCAATTGGACTCCTATAAGGAGAAAGAAAAAGCTAACCCACCAATTCTGAATTCAAGTAGAGGTACTCCTAAGCTTCTACCCAATTTTAATTAAAAGTTCAACTTCTAGTTGTAAATATGATTTCATACACACACTGGCTAAGATAATCCACATCGTGACTCGATCGAGGTCAATCGATACGAACCTAATTAAAGGTCAATCACTATCTGTTATGCATAACTTAGAAAAATTTTGAATAAAAATCATTCTAGCCCACATCGAGCAATACCAGATCGAAAATATCCAACATCGCATACAAATACAGATAGTCATGTCAAAAAGAAATGTCATTACTTTGAAAATATTCTTACAAAAATTCCAAATTGGGTTGATACAAAAGACAACTAACAAAAAGAAAGAAAAGAAAAAGGCAACAAAAATCAAGCATCTATCTGAGGAGCTTGTGCAGGAATAGCCGTCTGGTCATCCTCCATAGATATGATCTCGATGGCTAGAGTCTCGGCAAGAGCTAGGTTCTCGACAGGAGAAGGAAGCTGCTGAGGAGCTACTTTGGGAACAGGCTAAGGTGCATCTGTAGGAGGGGCCACATCTGATACTGGCGGGGCAACTATCTCTGACATCAACAGAAGGTCGGACTCCTTGATAATACTGCTCAAGTCTAAGTTAGGAAAAAGCTTTCCAACCAGACTCCTATAATTGTTGAACCTACAGTCGAAAGCCTCCCTCGAAGCTTCTATGACTTCCTCCTAAAAAGTTTTAGAGGATTTGTAATCCTCCATAGCTTTATCAACAGCGGCCTTTAATCGCTCCACGTCCCTCTAGTACATCAGAAGGGCATTGTCTTGAGCGGCCACTGTATCATCTCGAGAGGACACCATCTTCTCCAACTCCTTCACCTTGATCTTCAGCTTGGGAATCTTGGAAATCTCCTACTACAGCTCGAGCAGCCTTTTCTCTCCTTTGTTGGTCCATTAAGGCCTTATTTTTCTCTTTTATTGTGGCAAATTTCTCTTGGAGCTACTTCTTCAGCTCCTTGAAGACTTTGGCCTCTTTTGCAGCTTTCTCCTTCACCGCCTTCTTGCAGTCTTTTGCAAACTCCAGCGCCTCCTCCATGGCCTTTTTATTTTCAAAAAGCCATGCCATGTGTTAAGTAAACAGTCCGAAGTACATGGTGAACTAATAAAACAAAAAGAAAGAATAATGTCAGATCGATAAATAACTGATGTTAAAAAAAAAAATCTTACATCTAAAATATTGCTGAAACCATAATTAACCAGCTCCACTGGCCCAAGATCCCTCCAGCTAGAGTTCAAATCCTGCTGCGGTATCATGGTTGTTGGGGATAAACCCCACTCCCACCAAAGTTCAGTCTGATGCTTAGCCTAATGCAGCTGGTAATCACGAAAGAGCTTCGATCAAAAATTCTTCCTCCAGTGGTCGAACCCCAGCTGAACTCCTCCAGTGGTCGAACCTCAACCGAACTCCTCCAGTGGCTGAACTCCAACCAAATTCCTTCAGCGGTTGAACTCCTTCAGGAGTCAAATTTCTTTCGAACTTCTGCTTTAGTTAGATTCCTTTCGGACCTCTCCTTCAATCAGATTCCTACAGGAGCCAAACTTCTTCGGAACCTCTCCTTCAATCAAATTCCTACAGAAGTCGAACTCCTTCCGGACCTCTCCTTCAGTCAGATTTCTATAGGAGCCGAACTTCTTTCAGACTTTTCCTTCAGTCGGATTCCTTTCGAACCTCTTCTTTAGTCGGATAGCTCTAGGAGCCGAACTTCTTTTGGACTTCTCCTTCAGTCGGATCCCTCCAGGAGTCGAACGTCCTTTCGAACCTCTCCTTCAGTTGAATTCCTCCAGGAGCCAAACTCCTTTTAAACTTTTTCCTCAGTCGGATTCCTACATGAGCCAAACTCCTTCTGGACCTCTTCCTTCAGTCGAATTTTTTTAGGAGCCGAATTTCTTCTAGACCTCTCCTTCAGTCAGATTTCTCAAGGAGCCAAACTCCTTTCGAACCTCTACTTTAGTCGGATTTCTATAGGATGCAGGAGCCAAACTCCTTCTGGATCTCTCCTTCAGTCGAATTCCTACAGGAGCCAAACTCTTTTCGGATCTCTCCTTCAGTCGAATTCCTATAGGAGCCAAACTCCTTCCAGACTTCTCCTTCAGCCAAACGTCATCTAGATTCCTTTAGTGGATTACTTTCATATTTCAAGTAGTATTTCTCTCAGATGATTTCTTCTAGCTGTATCCCCTTTTAGGAGTCCGAACTCCTTTGAAATTGATATATATCAAAGTTTTTCACCAGCCAACGTCTGCTTCCTTCGAACTACGGCTATTAAATCTCGACGAACGATCACTATCAGTCTGGTGACACCTCTCTCTCCATAGCAAACCCCATGCGATCCCGAGCAGCCCACTATCGGACGGTTATGGCTATCACTATCAATCTGGCAATACCTCTCTCTCCATACCAAATCTCATATAGTCTCAAGCATCCCACTACTGGACGATTATGGTTGTCACTATTAGTCTGCTACAGACTCCATCTATAAAAAAAAATCCTCAGATACATTTTTTCTAAGGTCTCTTCTTCTTTCCAAAACTCTACCAAACTCTTTTCTGAGTACTCAATTTTTGTTGGCCAGAAGAGCTGACTTGATTATTGGAGGATCCTGTCGGAGCCACCACTACCGACTCCAAATAGAATTTTATTTTGTAGGTCACCGATGGTGACCTTTTTCTCAGCTCTAGCTCGATCCGGCATCAACTAGATTCTGCACCAACAAGCTTGGCCCCCCGCAGAGAGAGTAGGCCCAGAAGAGTGCTCAGTTTGATACATTCTGGCATTTTCTAAACCACTAATGCGTTGTAGTCTTAAAAAGAAAGTGGCTTGGTAGTCTGATTTTCCTTCTTCCTCTTTAGAATTCTTTTTTTTTTTTTTTTTCTTATTCCCCCCCCCCAAAAAAAAAGAATAGTATCTATTCACTCCCAGAAACAGCCAAGCTATCGAGTTCACA
>QRFJ01000072.1:439408-464509 GCA_006176705.1 Cocos nucifera | reverse complement strand
GGAGGTCGACTCGACTGCGTCGACCTCCAAAAAGATGAAAATAATAGGTGGAAAGCATGCTTCTGGACCATGATTCACCTCAGGTGAAGCTTACTCCCCATCTTATCAAAAACTCTAGAATAATGATCATAAGATTCTACAATCAAAGCTCTAGGAATGAGTCTGATGTGATGAAGAACTCTGCCAGTCCCCCCGGGCTCCCATGATTGATGTTGCACTGATCTCCTTTTTCTTTTCGAATTATGCAAGACTCATTCCGTTAAACTTCAAGCTTCCAACTTGAAGACTACATAAAACTTCTGATGCCTATGATCACTGTCAAACACTTCCAGAACCATGAATGCTGCCTATGTGCATCAGATGCTCATTTTATGTCAACTTTCATATCTACTAAGAGCGCAAGAAACTAGTACTCGAATTGAGCACCCTACGGATCTTCTCATTTATCAATGGAGCCATCAGTTTGTGCGGTCACTTCATCAGTACCCACGTCCCAAATCGAGTTTAGATTTTTTAATTGAATATAAGCAGAAAGAGAGAGATCATCCGGGCTTATGTCATCCGATTTAACACTGCCTCGCATTGAAGGTTCAAAATTGATAGTCTTATCTACGATGGTGCAGCAATCGAACGGACGCCTTCAGAGATAACGATTTCTATTCTTCTTGGAGAAAAGAAGTATCCGTAGAAACTTTGCCGATACTCTAGCTCACGCTGAGAATATATCAGCAAAGAAGACTTCAAGTTGAAGGATTGAAGAAGTCCGTAGGAACAACGGTGTCGAAGAGGAAGGTCTAATAGACCCCCAACCTGAAGAAAGGTCGAAGAAGTTTCTGGCCACGCCTTCAAGGACTCCCCCGAGCGTAGCAGCCCAACTCCTCCTCAACTCATCTCAACAGAAGCTCCGAACAGAAGTCCACAACTATTGCGCCCCTTAATGTTCCTAAACTCAAGTTCTGATGAAAATTAAGAATCAATTATCAAGTCAGAAGAATTACGATCTCTCCCAATAAATGCAATTGAAGTAAGTTTTACCTCTACCATCGTGACCATGCCCATTGATAGCTGAAGAATGGCATTTCAGCTTCAAGACGAAATCGAGGCAGCTCCATCAAGAGTAGGTCAGCTGTGGCTCGATTCCTCAGATATCGGCCTGAAGTAAAAAGAGCAAACCAAGGCTCTGTCGCCAATCGGAGGAGACCTAGAAGGAGGGATCCTTAAAGAATGCCAATCCTGCGTGGAATGGTTTCATACGTGTCGGCTGGACATTTGGCAAGAAAAGAAATTTAAGGAGCTTACATAGTGTCAATATTAAATTTTAAACTGTGCAGATATCGTTAACCAACTTTCTCATTAAAGAATTCTATTTCAACATTCATATTTTATGAATTTATAACAGAAAAGATTAAAGCTGACTTCTTTTTTTGCTAGATAGAAGAACTTTCTGTACAGAGATTAAGATCTCTTCAACTCAACTGGACATAGAAATCTCTCCACCCTGAGCTTCAACTTCAACCTCACTGGATATAAGATCTCTTTAGCTCTAACCCATTCAATAGGAGATAATCTTCTTCACTTCTCGCTGGAGATAAATCTCTTCCGAGCTTCAACGTCAACTTTAATAGGAGATAAGATCTCCTTCAAACTTCATCTCGAATTAGAGATTTAAGTCTTCCCTGAGCTTCAACGTTTAATGTAACAGGAGAAGATAAGACTTCTCAACTTCGTTGGAGATAAGACTTTCTCCGGTAGTTTTCAGGAGCTCGACCTAACAGAAGATAAGATCTCCTTCAACCTTGATGTGGAGATAAGATCTCTTTCGAGCTTCAACAGCAATGGGTGCAGAGTCTGAAAAAAAACTTTGACAGTCATCTTTTTTGTACTTCCTTTCTTTGAATTTTGAACTCGGAAGTGGGGGGACTATTATTAGGGATAAATCCCACTCCCATCGAAGTCCACTTTGATGCTTAGCCTAATGCAACTGGTAATCATGGAAGAGCTTTAATCCAAAATTCTTTCTCTAATGGTCGAACCCCAGCTGAACCCCTCCAGTGATTGAGCTTTTTCAGTAGCCGAACTCCTCCAACAATCAAACCCTAGGAGAACTCCTCTAGTGGCCGAACTTTTTTTGGACTTCAGTCGAACTGCTCCCAAGCTTCTCCATCAGTCAGATTCCTTCAGAAGCTGAACTCCTTTCGAACTCCTCCAACGATCGAATTTCTTCAAGAGCCGAACTTCTTTCAGACATCTTCTTCAGTCGGATTCTTCCATGAGCCGAACTCCTTCCAAACTTCTCTAGTGGTCGAATTTCTTCAAGAGTCAAACTCCTTCCAGATATCTCCTTTAGTCGAATTTTCTTAGAAGCCGAACTCCTTTCGAACTCCTCCAACAGTCAGATTTTTTTAGGAGCCAAACTCCTTCCGGACTTCTTCTTCAGTTGGATTCCTTCAGGAGCCGAACTTCTTATGGACTTCTCCTTCAATCAAATTTCGAACGCCTACTTTCTCTGGATGGTTATGACTATCATTTATTAGTTTACTACAAGCAACCCCACTATTGGACGGTTATGACTATCATTATCAATCTATTACGAGCGATACCACTCTCCATAATAAATTTTATGTGGTCCAAAGCGACCCACTATCGGACGGTTACAATAAACTTCGTCTATAAAAAAGATCCTCTAGATACATTTTCTCTAAGCTCTTGACTTCTTTCCCAAAACTTTGTTGAATTCATACTCGAACACTCTATTTCTGTTAGCTAGAAGAGCAGATCTTATCTTATCGGAGGGTTCTGTCGGAGCCACCACCACTAACTTTAGATAGAACTTTATTTTGCAGATCACCGACGGCGATCTCATCTTCCTCAACTCCAGCTCGATCCGATGTCAACTAGATTCTGCACCAATAGTAATGATATTTGCATCGATCCTTCTTTTTCTCAGAGGATTATGCAAGAGCCCATTCCATCGAACTTCAAGCTTCTCCAATTTAAAAGCTACGATGGGACCTTTGATCCAATCGATCATCTGAAGGTCTTTCGGACCATGATGCTGCTCCATGATGCACCAGACGCCATCTTATGTCGAGCTTTTTCATCTATCTTAAAGGGAGCAGCAAGAAATTGATACTTGATGTTGAAATCGGATACGATCTTCTTCTTTGACTAGATGAGCCATCAGTTTGCGGCCCACTTCATCAGCAGCCGACGTTCACATCGAGGTTTAAATTTTTTGATGAATATCAAGCAGAAGGAGGAAGAATCTATCCGAACTTATGTCACATGATTTAATGCTGCTGCATTGAAGGTCCAGAACCTGGAGCAGTCTATTGCAATGGCCGCACTCAAGGACGACCTTCAGAAGAATGATTTATTATTCTTCCTAAAGAAGTATCCTAGGAATTTTGCCAATCTACTAGCTCGAGCTGAAGGTTATGCCTGAATGAAAGAAGCCTTCAAATTGAAAGATGAGAAAGCCGTAGGAGAACGGCAGACGGACGAGTCTAGTAAACCCACGACTGATGGAGGATCGAATGAAGTTCGACCATGCTCATGGACTCTCCCCGAGCATAAACGAGCCCGAACTCCTCCTTGAGCTCATCGTCAAAAAAGCTCCGACGGAAGGGCACAAAAAAGTTCTTCCTTCAAAAGGTTTCATAACTACGCCCCCCTTAATGCTTCGAAAATGCAAGTATTGATGGAGATTAAGGAGCAACTACCGAGGTCTAAAAGGATGCGCACTCATCCTGGCAAGCACAATCCCAGCAAATACTGCCTCTACCATCATGACCACGACCACGATACTGAAGAATGCATTTAGCTCCAAGATGAGATCGAGGAGCTCATCAAGAGAGGTTGGCTGAGTCAATTCCTTAGATGCCGGCTTGATGCAAGAGAAAATCGATTGAGGGCACTACCACAACCAGAACTATCGAGGAGGAAGGAACAATAAAGAGATCGACCGCCTCTTGGCATCATCAACACTATCTTTGGGGGACTTCGATGAGAAGAGGCTAGTGGATCTAAGGGGTCAGTGAAGAGATGGAGGACTGAAGAATCCATAACCTTCACTAAGACAGATGCACGAAAAGTATAATTTTCACATAATGATGCGATTGTAATATCTTTGAATATAGCGGACTATGATGTATGTCGTATTTTGGTTGATAATGAAAATTTGGCTGACATCTTATTTTATGGTGCTTTCTCCAAAATGTCGATATCCAATAGTTAGCTAGGACCAATAAACTTTCCACTAGTGGTCTTCGTCGGTGCTGCAGTACCGGTCGAAGGTGTAATGACTCTAGCTGTGGCCACAGGGCGATATCCAAAACAATCCAGAGTGTAGGTGGATTTTCTGATAATAAAGGCTCCTTCCACTTACAATGCAATCCTCGACCGACCTAGTCTAAATACACTTCGGACGGTGGTGTCAACTTATTATTTAAAGATGAAATTTTTGATAAGTTATAGAATCGGAGAGGTCAGGAGAGATCAAGCTCTGGCAAGGCACTACTACTCAATTATCCTACAAAAGAAAGAACGGTCCGACCCTTGTCCCATTGACGGACTAGATGTCCATGATGATCTTGCCGAAGAACGAGGCGAGCCCATAGAAGATCTTATGGCCATCCCCTTGAATGACGAAAATGTAGAGCATATGGTGCAAATTAGCTCCAATCTAGAAGATGAAGTTTAAAAACAGCTCATCGCCTTCTTACAGAGGAATGCTGACATCTTCGCCTGGATTTCGATGGATATGCCTAGGATTAACACCAAGGTTATAGAATATCGGCTGGCTGTTGACCCCAAGCATCGACCAATAAAAAAAAGAGTTCGAGACCATCCTCCAGAAAGATAGAAGGTAACAGTAGAAGAAGTCGACAAGCTTCTCAATGCAGGATTTTTTCGAGAAGTCAACTATCCAACTTGGGTCTCTAATATGGTCCTGATCAAGAAAGCCAACGGCAAGTGGAGGATGTGCATCGACTTTAAGAAGCTTAACAAAGTCTGTCCAAAAAATAGCTATCCTTTGCCCAGAATCAACCAACTGATGGATGTAACTTCAGGCTACGAGCTCCTCACCTTCATGGATGCCTTCTTTGGCTACAACCAAATTTGGATGGCACCGGAGGACGTGGAGAAAATTGCTTTTATTACTAATTATGGTCTTTACTGTTGTAGGGTCATGCCCTTCGGGCTTAAAAATGTAGGCATGACTTATCAGCGCTTGGTCAATAAAATCTTCAAGGAGCAGATCGACCATAATATGGAGGTTTACGTCGATGATATGTTGGTCAAAAGTTGAGAGATTGTCAATCATGTCGCCAACCTTGAAGAGGCTTTCGATGCGCTCAAGAAATACAAGATGAAGCTGAACCCAACCAAGTGCGTCTTTGGAGTAGCTTCAGAAAAATTTTTGGGATTCATGGTCTCGAGATGAGTGATCGAGGCCAATCCAAAGAAAATTCGAGCTATCCAGGAGATGACCGCTCCGAAGTCCATCAAGAAAGTTCAACGCCTGACTAAAAAAGTGGTGTTTTTGAGTCATTTTGTCTCAAGGTCGGTTGAATGCTGCATACCCTTCTTCCAAATTCTCAGAAAATCGAAGGATTTTCATTGGACTCAAAAATGCCAAAAGGCATTTGACGAGCTCAAAAACTACCTCAGCTTGCCCCTACTAGCCAAACCCAAATCCGAGGAGGAGTTGTTTCTCTACCTCGCTGTCTTCCCTGCGGTGCTAGCAACAATCCTGATTAAGAAAGAGATGAAAGTATAGCGACCAGTCTACTACATAAGTCATCAGGTATACAAAGTTGAAAAAATTGACTTATGCTCTTCTGATTGCAGCAAGAAGACTTTGACCTTACTTTCAAAGACATGCTATAACACTCCTCACTGACCAGTCGATCAAAGCAATCCTTTATCAAATGGATGCTTTCGAAAGAATTGTAAAATGGGCCATTGAATTAATAGAGTTCGACATCAACTATCGATCTCGGCTAGCAATCAAGGCTCAGGCACTGGTCAACTTCATAATTGAATGCATCATTCTAGATGAAGCCGAGCTTGAACAAGCGAGACCAGCATCCCGTGGTTGCAACCGAGCCTTCCTGAAGAAAGTGCCGATCTTTCCAAAAATTTTTGGGCCCTGTACGTGGATGGTTTATCCAACTCTGCTGGAGTAGATGCAGGATTAGTCTTAGTCAATCCTGAGAGAGTCATTGCTGAGTACGCGCTATGCTTCGAATTTCTTGCAACTAATAATGGAGCCAAATCTGAAGCACTGATTGTCGGATTAAAAATAGCAAGAGAATTAAAAGTAGATCGGCTTCAAGTCTACAGTGATTATCAATTGATGGTCGGTCAAGTTAGTGGCAGGTATGAAGCACATGAGGAAAGTATGATGAAATACCTTGAGAAAGTGAAGGATTGGACTCCGATCTTTGGTAGTTTTGGCATTCGATAGATTTCGAAGGCAGAAAATATAAGAGCCGACCTTCTCTCTAAATTGGCCGCTTTAGCCCCAGCCGAACTATCCAAAAAAGTATTTTTTGAAATTCTAAAATATCCAAGCTCAAAGGAATCACAGTTCGTTATGCAGACGATGCTCAAATCGAGCTGGATTGACCCGTTAGTTGTCTATCTCAAAGAGAAAGTTCTTCCTTGTGATCTGAAAGAAGCTCGAAAATTCAAAAATCAAGCCTTTCGATATATTTTGTATGAGGGCAAATTGTATAAGAGATCGTATTCGCTACCACTGTTGAGATATCTCCGACCTTCAGAGGTCGACTTTGCATTATGAAAAGTGCACGAGAGAATTTGTGAAAGTCATATAGGAGCCAGGTTTTTATCACAAAAACTATTTCGGCAAGGATACTTTTGGCCGATCTTGTACCATGATTCTATGGAGTATATCAAAAAATATGATCGCTATCAGAAAAATACAAACATACAAAGATAGTCGACCTCCGAGCTTACTCCACTGAGCGTACCTTAGCAATTTGCATAGTGGGAAATGGATATCCTTGGTCCTTTTCCAACGGCATCTAAACAATGAAAGTTTCTCCTGATCACGATTGACTACTTCACCAAATGAGTCGAAGTCGAACCACTAGCAAAAATTATCGAGATCAAGGTACAGGACTTCGTCTGAAAGTCAATCATCTACCGATTCGGTCTGCCCTAAACCCTCATAATAGATAATGGACGATAATTCGCTGGGATGAGGTTCGTTGAGTTTTATGAAGATCTAAACATCTTCCATCACTTCATGTCAGTAGCTCACCCACAGGCAAATGAGAAAGCTGAAGTGACCAATCAGATCCTACTGTAAGACATCAAGATAGAACTCGATAGGACAAAGAAGGCCTAGATGGATGAACTCTACCACATCCTCTAGACGTACCGAACTACTCAAAGGCTACCAATCGGAGAAATACCATTCGTCTTGGCCTTTGGAATGGAGGCAGTCATCTCAATCGAGCTTAACCTTCCATCAATATAGGTCGTGGCCTTGAATGAGCAGCATAGCTCATTAGACCTTTGAGTCAACCTCAACCTACTGAAAGAAAAAAGGGAGGAAACTCGGGTTTGGATGGCAGCCTATAGATGAAGGATGGTCCAATACTATAACTCCAGAGTCAGAGGTAAAACGTTCTAAGTGAGGAACTTGGTGCTTCGACGAGCCACCATCTCTTAGCCTCAGAGCTAGAGGAAGCTTGCCCCAAATTAGGAAGGCCCATATGAAGTAGAGGAGGTCGTTCAGTCTGAAACTTATCGTTTGAAGGAGCTCGAAGGAACAACGCTCCCACGACCTTAAAATTTAAAAAATTTGAGGATGTACTACCAATAATTTTTCTTCAATAAAACTCTTTCATTTCAATATTATGGTTTTTTGGTGTAAAAACTATGTGATTATAGGAAAGAAGTAATCGAAAGTGACCTTGTTAGGAATAGAAGGAGAACCTCGTCCTAACATGAGCAAGTCGAAGACCTCCAATTATTTAAGACAGAAGAAGAGGAGAGGGTGCTCCTATTATCATGTTAGGAATAGGAGGAGAACCTCATCCTAACATGAGCAAGTCGAAGATCTAATTATTTAAGACAGAGCTCAACAATGGCCTATCTGATTGCCATGTTAGGAATAGAAGAAGAACCTCATCCTAATATGAGCAAGTTGAAGATCTCGTTTGTTTTAGATGAGATGAGGGAAGAGGTCCTGGCAACAGTCCTTATATGTCTCTACAGCCCGTTAGGAACATGAGAAGAACCTCATCCTAACATGAGCAAAGTTGAAAACCTTATTTCATTTTAGATGAGATGAGGGGAGAGGCCCTGACAATGGCCCTTATGTGCCCCTACGGCCCGTTAGGAATAGGAGGAGAACCTCATCCTAACGTGAGCAAAGTCGAAGGCCTCATTCCTTTTAGACAAGGTGAGAAGAGAGGCCCCAACTCGGCTGGAGACAAGATCTCCCTCAAGCTTCAACTTCAAAGTCAATAGGAGATAAGATCTCTTTCAACCTTGGCTAGAGATAAGATCTTTCCCGAGCTCCAACCCTTCAATAAGAGATAAGATCTTCTTCAATTTCGACTAGAGATAAGATCTCCCTAGCTTCAACTTCAACATCAACGTCAATAGGAGATACGATCTTTCTCAACCTCGATTGGAGATAAGATCTTCCCCGAGCTTCAACATCAACATCAACAGGAGATATGATCTTCTTCAACCTCAGCTGAAAATAAGATCTCCTTCGAGCTTCAACTTCAACATCAATAGAAGACAAGACTTTTTTCAACCTCGAAAAAGATAAAATCTCCTCCGAGCTTCAACATTAGCATCAATAGGAGATAAGATCTTCTTCAACCTCGAATGGAGATAAGATCTCCTCCGAGCTTCAACTTCAACATCAATGTTAACAGTAGATAAATCTTTTCCTCAACCTCGATTGGAGATAAGATCTCTCTCGAGCTTCAACTTCAACAAATAGGAGATAAATCTTCTTCCCTCGGCTAGAGATAAGATCTCCCCTGAGCTTCAACATCAGTGTCAGAAAATAGACTGGAGATAAGATCTCCTTCGAGCTTCACCTTCAATAGGAGATAAGATCTCCTTCTCCCTTTTCTAAGCTTCAACCTCAATGGATGCAGAGCTCCGAAAAAAACTTCGATGGTCGTGTTTTGATACTTTCTTCTTTCTTCTTTCGAACTCGAGAGTGGGGAGACTATTATTGAGAATAAACTATGCTCCTGTCGAAGTCTAGTCTGATGCTTAGCCTAATACAACTGATAATTATGGAAGAGCTTCGATAAAAAATTCTTCCTCCAGCAATCGGATCCCAACCGAACTCCTCCAATGATCGAACTCCAGTCGAACTCTTCCAACGGCTGAACTCTAGTCGAATTTCTTCAGTGGCTGAACTCCTTCAGGAGCCAAACTTCTTTCGAACTTTTTCTTTAGTCGGATTCCTTTCAGACCTCTTCTTCAGTCGGATTCCTACAGAAGTCGAACTTCTTTTGGATCTCTCCTTCGGTTGGATTCCTATAGGAGCCAAACTCCTTCTAAATCTCTACTTCAGTCGGATTCCTATAGGAGCCGAACTTCTTTCGAACTTCTCCTTCGGTCGAATTCCTTCAGGAGCTAAACTTCTTTCGGACCTTTCCTTCAATCAAATTCCTACAGTACCCAAACTTCTTTCGAACTTCTTCTTCAGTCAGATTTCTCCAGGAGTCAAACTCCTTTCGGACTTCTTCTTCAGTCGAATTTCTCTAGGACCCGAACTCTTTTCAGACTTCTTCTTCCATCGGATACCTCCAAGAGCCAAACTTCTTCCAGACTTCTTCTTCAGTCAGATTCTTTTAGGAGTCGAACTTCTTCTGGACCTCTCCTTCAGTCGAATTCCTCCAAGAGCCAAACTTCTTTCGGACAGATTCCTCCAAGAGCCGAACTTCTTTCAGACCTCTCCTTCAATCAGATTTCTATAGGAGTCGAACTCCTTCCGAACCTCTCCTTCAGTCGAATTTCTATAGGAGCCGAACTTCTTTCAGACTTCTTCTTCAGCCAAACTTCATCTAGATTCCTCCAGCGGATTACTTCTAGATTTCAAGTAGTATTTTTTTTAGATGATCTCCTCTAGTCGTATCCCCTTTTAGGAGTCCAAACTCTTCTGAAATTGATATATGTTAAAGTTCTTCACCAACCAACGTTTGCTTTCTCTAAACTATGGCTATTAAATCTCGATGAATGATCACTATCAGTTTGGAGACACCTCTCTCTCCGTAGCAAACTCCATGCGGCCCCGAGCGGTCTACTATCGGACGATTATGGCTGTCACTATCACTCTAGTGATACCTCTCTCTCGATACTAAATCCCATGTAACTCCGAGCATTCCACTACTGGATGGTTATGGCTGTCATTATCAGTCTGCTACAGGTTCCGTCTATAAAAAGAAATCCTCAAATATGTTTTCTTTAAGCTCTCTTCTCTTTTTCGAAATTCTGTCGAACTCTTTTCTAAGTATTCTATTTCTGTTGGTCAGAAGAACTAATTTGATCGTCGGAGGATTCTATTGGAGCCACCACCATCGACTCTAGATGGAACTTTCTTTTGCAGGTCACCGACAGCGACCTCTTCCTCAGCTTCAGCTCGATCCAACGTCAACTAGATTCTACACCAATAATGGTGAATAATAGATTTTTGTCGAGTGTTGATGTATCCTACAGAGAAGCTTGGGTGAGGTCAATTTCATTAGTGAAGGTTGATGGCAGGTCAACTTCAGAAACTTTTGACCCTTGGAAGGATCGAGACTGACGAGCAGGTGTCGAGATTAGTGCAGTTGATGAACTAGATCTCGATGGTGTAATAGTTAAGCCCAACCTTGAATGGGTCACTGACTTTTTGGATGGTGGGTTAACCATCTCGATAGACTATTGATGTCTTTGAGACATCAGAGATGGCGTAGGAGATGGAAGAGCACTAATAGAAGCCGTATTGATAACTAGCATCTCTGAAGTGGAAGTTGGGGCAGATCGGGAGGGCGCCAAAGTGGAGATGGCAGCATCTCTCTCCTTTTCCTCTTCATGAAAGGCTAGCGGATTTTTGCTTCCTCTTTCGCTACTCTGTCAACCTCTTTGGATCGAACCTCATGGGTGCTGCCACAAATAAGAGAAAATATACTGATAAAAAAATACATGCATGAAAATTTAAAGAAAATCTAATGACAGACTCACCTTGAGGAGAGATCTGGCTGATGTCTGAGTCGAATAACGATTGATCTATCATCAACTGACTAAGCTTGGGCACCTTCATACCCAGCAGCTCTTCAAAGACCTCTTTATCCCTAGATAAAACTTGCTTATAGGAGTTTCAGTTAAGACGGGGTTTATCCCAACAGTGACTGAAATCCCAAGAAATATCAGAAGAAATAAAAAAGAAATGACTCTTCTAGTCATGGATAGAGAAGAAAAGAAAAAGACCAAACTTACAGTGATGTCGGGGTGAAAAATACCAGCAACCCTTTTCTATCGGGTGCTTCTTCAGGACAAATAATGCCCCTGAAGAGGAAAATCCTGAGCTCGATAGCAAAAAAGCTACAACATATGATGAAAACTAAGAAAATTCTAATGAAATTGGGAGTAATTTGGATTGGATGCAACCTATAAAAGTCTAAAACATTATAGATGAAGGGATGCAAAGAAAAACACAATCCAGATCGGAGTGCTTCATCATAAAAGGCCACATAACTTTTAGAAGATTGTGTGACATGGTCACTCAGGTTAGGGGCTATTAGTTAGAAGTTCTCAAAGATAAGATATTTCTCCCTGAGTTTTTCTAGATCGGCATTGATCAGAATAGAGGGCTCAATACCTAGACCAAAATAGTCCAAAAATTCTCTCACTAGAGACTTTGAACCATCATTGCCAAAAGTACTGGTCTCAACGGTCGCTTGAGATGGATCACCCACCTCAAGCACAAGTCGGGGCTGGATCGACTAGATTTTCTGATCATCCGGGACTATCTTCCTCCTACCGCCATCGAAAGAAGTACTCTCTTGAGAAGACATGGCTAAGAGAAAGAAAAAGAAGAATAAGAAAAATGAAGGAGGACTAGAGGAGGAAGACAATAAAGAGAGAGAGAGAGAGAGAGAGAGAGAGAGAGAGAGAGAGAGAAATCCTAAGCAAAAGGTACTCTAAGCCTAAAAGCGAGGGAGAGAAATATATCTAGAGGAAAAGAAAGCCTTCTTTGGGTCCGGTGGCTCTCCTTAGCTTCGATGATCATCGGAATGGTCTTCTTCTCAGACCGTCTGGGTGTAAAAAAGCTTTCGGAGTCTCAGTCACAAAGTCTCCATACTAAAAAGAAGCAGCAAGATGATAGTGGAACAGATACCACCCCATATATAGGAGGGAGCAACAACCCAGATCAATTCACCTATTATAGGATTCAATTCATTTGTCAGAATCTAAAGAGGCCGCAGAAAAACCATTTCAGTATATCCCATTTTGATCAAGCCACATAGATGCAATCCGTGTGGTGGTTCAATTAGCTAATGAAAAAATGACACATGCCCACATCGCTTGGGTTACAGTAGGGTAACCAATGATGATTTCCCACTCTCTCATGGTTCCTTAAATGCTAGGTAGATGAACACGGCAGAATTTCTTCAAACGAGGTAGCGTGTTGCTTCAAATCATTAAAAAATTAAATCTAGTAGCCGCACGACAGTTCTCGATGGGAGAAATTAATAGAAGTCTTTCGAAAATGACTTTCCATACTCATCGTAGAAAGTTCCACTCTAAGTCTAGAAAGTGGGGGGCAAGTATTGGTATAGATAATCATCATTGGTCACATGGCAGCATCAGAGAAACCATCGATCTAGATGACTGCTAAAAAATATGATGACAAACATCAACTCCAGATCAGCAAAACACCAATCTAAAACTCAAATTAATTCGTACCATGGCCAAATATGGTGCATTGCCCTAACAGTAGGTATAGATCGGCAATATACTGACCCTACCACCTAGACCGGTAAGTCATCGCCCTTAATGATATCTAGATTCACTATAAATCAAGATCAATCTTTAATCGACCTAAGATGGACCGTATAGGTTGAGATCAGTGATTTACTATCCTGAAAGCCGGTAGCTCACCTTCTTGTCAAGTCCTTCCATCGAAGATCGGATTTATATAGATCTTAAATAATAATAGCAATCCGCTCGATAGCTAAATCGAAAATCAGGTTTACCCTTACTGCCAGCTCTATTATGCCAAGATCGGTTAAATACCGACCTCGTATATCAACGAGATCAGTAAAATACCAATCCAGACACAAGCAAAGGCCAATTGAGCACCAGCTATTCTCCAATCAAATTGGAGCTGTCCTCCAACTATATTACAGCTAATTACCATATGGACAAATAGCCTCTAGCTGACCATTCTGTTAAAATAAATTAACAGCCTAACAAATTTTTCTTAAGATTAAGCAAGTCTCTTTATAATAGAGGGGCTGGATATCCCTCCGAAAGGTAACCTCAAGTTCAATTCATAGAGCTAAGATTCTGCTGAAATCATTCTCGACTTCCCCACTAAAGGAAGATCAAGCCACTCTCCACTCAAACTTTGTTTTATTATCTTCTTGTTTTCCATTTCCACTGGCCTCAACTGACTTAAGCATCGAAAGATTCTAAATCAAATGATATCCTACCACTTTTTGAAACTTTCTTACAAGTTGGTCTATGATCCATGACGACTCAATCTAATCCAGCTCTCCAGAACGAGTTTTTCTTAACGATCTGAAGCTTTACTGTAATAATTTTAAATGTTGAAAGAAATTATATGACCATAGAGTACTATATTGGCTGTTAAGTATTTAATATATTGATATCACAATGTTATTGTTGTCGGAAAAAAATTAATTATTGCTTTCAAAATTATCAAAATTTTTGAAATTTCAACTGATGGTAGTCTTATAAATCCATCACATAATAATTCATATTAAATGTTTTGGGGAATTAGAACACTAAACAATTGATTTTCTCAAGTATGAAATAACTCTGGTTAGAAACTGAAAATTATGAATCTATTTAGCAAATTGAATGTGCAGAAGCTATTATAAAATTTGTGTAATTAAAATAGGATTTATAATAACAATGTATGTATAGTGATAAAAATGATTTATAAATGTTAGTTAGAGAAAAGGTTGCTGGTAAAAATAGAGAATAGTAAGTAGGAGTGTAAACGGTCATGAGTGACCCCAATCCGACTTAATTCCTTAATCGGGTGCTAATGTTGGATCAAGATCTAATTCAATTAAAAATCGGATCAGATCGGATCAGATTTATGATAAAAAAGTTTGTCCTATTTGATCATTTGAGTCGGATCAAATCTATGTATAATGCGGTCCCAATCTAAAAATTTTAAATCTGGTTCGAATCTAAATTTTGGTCAGATCTAGTTTGTATGATAAATTAATATATACAAAGTTTATAATAAAAGAAAATAAATATTACTTTGTCTTGGCTCTTAAATTGAGTAAAATTTTAAAAAAAATAATAATGCTATAAGAGCATTTGAAATTTCAATCTTACTCTGTTTACTTTATAGTTTATATATTGAATTTAATATTGAATTCGAATCGGATCGGGTCGGATTCAAATTCAATAAACCCAGACTCGATCCAGAATATTGAATGGGTTCAATTTTAGAACCCGATCCAGCTCCACGGATCCTTTAAAATGGATCGAATCGGATCTAAGTAGGTCGGGATGGATCAGATCATGGGTCAACTCGATCCATTTACAGCCTTAATAGTAAGTAAAGTAATAATTGACTTTAAATAGACATAACATTACACACCAAAGAGCAGGATTACAAAAAACTAGATTTACATGTAAAACTATGTAAAAAATACTATCTAAAAATAAATGAATGGTCAAAAGTCCTATTTTTTTTTGTATTAGTTTCAAATATTATTAAAAAATTAGATGTATATTTAAATCATCTTTCTAGACTACGAGAATATAAATTTTTTATTTTAAATTAATTTTTAATAATTTATCATTAAATAAAGTATCAAAATTGTGCAAACCACTTCACTCAAATTTTCAATAGTGCCAATGTTGCTCGAATGACTTTATATGGATGGATGGTGTAAATATTATGGATAATAAATTTTTACTCTTTATTTTTTTTAAAATAATATATATTTTTTAAATAAAATATTTATTTATTAGATAATTATCATAAAATTCTTCATGTGTTATAAAGTAATTTCAATCTTCCTGTTTATGCACCTGACCTATTATTTTAGTTAAAAAAATTAAAAATTTAATTTGCTGCAATACGAGCCTATCGAATATTTCAAAAGATCAAAAATAAAAGGATCTATGATCTCTTTTTTAAAGTAAACTAGCTTGTATCGAAAACAAAAAGATATACGCATGTATGCATGAGGAGCTAGCTCGACACGTTGCGCCCCAACCACCCCCAGCCCCATTCCCTCCACAAAAAAAAAAAAAAAAAAAAAAAAAAAAAAAAAAAAAAAAAAAACTTCTCTAGAAATCGCCAACCGTTCGGCAAAATCGGCCATCTGAACCGTCAGATAGGTGCCCCTCTCCCATTCTTTTCCCATCCGCCGCCACTCCCATCGCGTGCTCGCGTGGCTCCTGTGGACCAACGCGGCGGCCAAATCTTTTCGATTGCGAGGAATTTCCCATCGACGACCATCAAAACGTTTAAAGCAGCCCCCCACCCTTTTCTTTTCCTCTCTTTCCCCTTCAACAACCCCCCGGCCCCTCTCGTCGAACCCTTCGAAACTCCAATTCCCTATCTAGGAAAACCCTAATTCCCCCATCGATCTCGATCCTCCCTATCTCTTAGTGTTCTGATTTCTTCTCGCGATCTGAGAAGAAAGATTGCTTGATTTTGGGGTATTTTTCGATCTTTTTTGGGTTTTCTCCGATCGGTCGGGGAATTGAGCGCATACGATTGGGTTGGGAGGAGGAGAGGGGGAGGAAATGTTAGCAATTTCAAGGAGCAGGCGATTGAGTACGTGAAGCAGGCGTCAAGGAGGACAATGCGGAACTACTGAAGGGCGTTCCCCCTACTATGAACGCCCTGAGTCTTCCGAACCATCTCAAGTACGAGAAGAACCCCAAGATCAGGAGGGCATCACCCAGAAGTTCACGATACCTCGCCGCGCCGAGGAGATCCGGGCTGTGCTGGACGAGGGCGGGCCCGGACCGACCGCTAACGGGACCGCCGTGGCCACCAGGCCCAAAACCAAGTCCAAGGACGGGAAAAGCGGCGGGGATGGAGAGGATCCTGAGCAGGTGAAGCTTAGGGCGGGGCTTAGTTCGGCAATCATCACCGAGAAGCCCAACGTGAAGTGGAGCGACGTCGCCGGCCTCGAGAGCGCCAAGCAGGCCTTGCAGGAGGCCGTTATCTTGCCGGTGAAATTCCCTCAGTCTTTACTGGTATGTTTTTCTTACGGCACCAGTTTCTGTGCAAATAATTCTCTAGTAAATTAGGGGGTTTGTGTGATGAGAGCCTGAAAGCGGTTGAGATAAGCGATTAATGTATGTTTAAGCATGTGTTTCAGCCTCCGCAAATTCGTACACATCCTTTACACTATTGATTCTCTCTTCTCACGATAACGATTAATGTATGTTTTCAAGTCATGTGTTCTCAGCCTCCGCAAATTCGTACACATGCCTTTACACTA
This sequence comes from Cocos nucifera, assembly GCA_006176705.1. Classification (NCBI taxonomy): domain Eukaryota; kingdom Viridiplantae; phylum Streptophyta; class Magnoliopsida; order Arecales; family Arecaceae; genus Cocos; species Cocos nucifera. The sequence continues at coordinate 447,782 of QRFJ01000072.1, read as the reverse complement.
TTGATTCTCTCTCTCACACGCATCTCTAAGGGATTAGATGCATATCCATAAAGTTTGTTGGTATAGTTTGGTGATACCGGATTGAGCTAGAGTTGAGAAAAGATGAGATCACATTTATGACCTGCAAAATAAAGTAAGAGTTGGCTATGTTTCTGATTAAGTCAGCTTTCTGGCCAACAGAGGATGCTCAGAAAAGTGTTCGGAGAATTTTGAAAAAAAAAAGAGAGCTTAGAAAAAACATATCGAAGGGTTTTTTTTATAGACGGAGCTCGTCGTAACTGTCTGATAGTGGGGTTGGCTGTAGTAGATTGATAAATAACAGTTGTAATTGTCTTGATAAATGTCAATCATAATCATTTTGATAAATGATAATCGTAACTGTCCTGATAAATGATAATTGTAACCGTTCAGTAGTGGGATTGCCTGTAAGAATCCGTCTGAAGGAAAAGTCCGAAAGGAGTAGGAATTTGACTGAAGGAAAAGTCCGAAAGAAGTTTGGCTTCTGGAGAAATCTGACTGCTGGAGTAATCCGGAAGGAGTTAGGCTCTTGGAGAAATCTGACTGTTGGAGGAGTTCGGAAGGAGTTCAGCTTCTGAAAAAATTTGACCGCTAGAGTAATTCGGAAGAAGTTCGGTTCTTGGAGAAATCCGACTGCTGGAGGAGGAATTCGGTTCCTGGAGAAATTCGATTGCTGGAGTAATCCGGAAGGAGTTCGGTTTCTGGAGAAATCTGACTGCTGGAGGAGTTCGGAAGAAGTTTGGCTCCTAAAGAAATCCGACTGGGGCTCGGCTGCTGAGGAGTTCGGTTGGATTTCGATCGTTGGAGGAGTTCGATTGGGTTCGGCCGTCGGGGAGAGAATTTTCGATTGAAGCTCTTTTGTGATTATCGATCGCATTAGGCTAAGCGTTAGACTGGACTTCGGCGGGAGTGGGGTTTATCCCCAATAATATTCCCCCACTCTCGAGTTCAAAACTCGAGGGAAGGAAGTACAAAAAGGGCGACTGCTGAAGTTCTCTTCAGGGCTCTGCACCAGTTAAGGTTAAAGCTCGGGAGAGATCTTATCTCCAGCCAAGGTTGACGTCGAAGTTGAAGCTTGGAGGAGATCTTGTCTTCAGTCGATGTTGACGTTGAAGTTGAGGCTGAGGAGATTTGTCTCTAGTCGAGGTTGACGTTGAAGTTGAAGTTCGGACACAATAGGCCGTTGTCGGGCTTTTTCCTCCACCTCGTCTAAATGAACGGCCTTTCAACTTTGCTCACGTTAGGACGGATTCTTCTCCTATTCTTAACGGGCTGGGCACATAAGGGCCGTTTCAGGGCTTCTCCCCATCTATCTAAATGAACGAGGCCTTCACTGCTGCGGTAGACGATTTTCCTCTTTCCTAACGGTTGGGGCACTAAGGGCGTTTCACGACCTCTTCCCTCATCTCATCTAAATGAATAGGCCTTCGACTTGCTCACTTTAGGAAGGTTCTCCTTCTATTCCAACAGACTATGGCACTAAGGCCGTTGTCAGGCCTCTCCCTCATCTCATTTAAATGAACGAACTTTCGACTTTGGCTCGCGTAGGATGAGTTCTCTTATTTTAACGAGCTGTGAAGCACATAAGGCCGTTTCAGGGCCTCGCCTCCCATTCCGTCTAAAATGAACGAGGTCTTTGATTTTGCTCACGCTAGGACGAGGTTTTCCTCCTGTTCTTAACGGACTGTGGGGGCACATAAGGGTCGTTGTCAGGGCCTTCTTCTTCCATCTCGTCTAAAATGAATGAGGCCTTCGACTTTGCTCATGTTAAGACGAGGTTCTCCTTCTGTTCCTAACATGGTCACTTTCGGTTGTTTCTTTTCTGTCATTACATAATTTTTGCATCAGGAAACCATAATATTAAAATGGAGGAGTTTTATTGAAGGCAAATTACTGGTAGTACATTCTCAGATTTTTTGAATTTCAAGATTGTGGAAGTGTTGTTCCTCCGAGCTTCTTCAAGCGATAAGTTTCGGACCGGACGATCTCCTCTATTTTATACCGACCTTTCCAATTCGGGGTAAGCTTCTTCTGGCTCTGAGGCTGAGAGATGACGGCTCGTCGAAGCACTAAGTCCCCCATTTTGAACTTTTTACCTTTGACTCTGGAGTTAAAGTATCGGGCCATCATTTGCCTGTAGGCCGCCATCCGAACTTGGGCTTTCTCTCTTTTTTCTTTCAATAGATCGAGGTTGCTTCTGAGATATTATGAGTTATGCTGCTCACTGAAGGCTATGACCCGTGCTGATGGGAGTTTAAGCTCGATTGGGATGACTGCCTCCATTCCAAAGGCTAAGGCAAATGGTGTTTTCCTAGTCGGTAGCCTTTGAGTAGTTCGGTACGCCCAGAGGACGTAAAATTCGTCCACCTAGGCCCGCTTCGCTCTATCGAGCTTTGTCTTGATGTCTTGCAACAGGGTCCGGTTGGTCACCTCAGCTTTTCCATTTACCTGTGGGTGAGCTACTGACGTGAAATGATGGAAGATATTTAGATCTTCGCAGAACTCAGCGAACCTCATCTCAGTGAACTGTCGCCCGCTATCTATTATGAGAGTTTGAGGCAGACCAAACCGACAGACGATTGACTTCCAAACGAAGTTTTGCATCTTGGTCTTAGTGATTTTTGCTAGTGGTTCGGCTTCGACCCATTTGGTGAAGTAGTCGATCGCAACCAGGAGGAACTTCCATTGTCCGGATGCCGTTGGGAAAGGGCCAAGTATATCCATTCTCCACTACGCAAATGGCCAAGGTGCGCTTAGTGGAGTAAGCTCGGAGGCCGGCTGTCTTTGTATGTTTGCATTTCTCTAATAGCGGTCATATTTCTTGACGTATTTCATAGAATCATGGTATAAAGTCGGTTAATGGTATCCTTGTCGAAGTAGTTTCTGTGACAGGGATTTGGCTCCTATATGATTTCTATAAATTTTCTCGTGCACTTTTCATAATGCGAAGTTGGCATCTAAAGGTCGAAGACATTTTAATAGTGATAGCGAATACGACTTTTTATACAACTTGCCCTCATACAAAACGTACCGTGAGGTTTGATTTTTGAGTTTCTGAGCTTCTTTCGGATCACAAAGAAAAACTCCCTCTTTGAGATAGGCAACTAACGGATCAATCCAGCTCGGCTTGAGCTCTGTCTGCATAGTGAGTTGTAATTCCTTTGAGCTTGGGTATTTTAGAGTTTCAAAAAATACTTCATTGAACAGTTTGGCTGGGGCTGAAGTTACCAATTTAGAGAGGAGGTCGGCTCTCGTATTTTCTGCCTTCGAAATCTGTCGAATGCCAAAACTATCGAAGGTTGAAGTCAAATCCTTTACTTTCTCAAGGTATTTCATTATACTTTCCTCCCATGCTTTATAGTTGCCACTAACTTGACCGACCACTAATTAGGAATCGCTATAGACTTGAAGCCGATCTATTTTTAATTTCTTTGTTATTTTTAACTCGGCAATCAGCACTTCATATTCGCCCCCATTATTAGTTGCAGAGAATTCGAAGCGTAGCGCGTACTTGGCGACGACTCTCTCGGGGTTGACTAAAACTAACCCCGCACCTGCTTCAGCGGAGTTGGATGAACCATCCACGTAAAGGGCCCAAAAACCTTCGAGAAGGTCGGCATTTTCTTCGGAGAGGCTCGGTTGCAACCACGGGATGCCGGTCTCGTTCTGCATAAGCTCGGCTTCATCTGGAATGGTACACTCAACTATAAAGTCGGCCAGTGCTTGAGCCTTAATTGCTGGTTGAGATCGGTAGTTGATGTCAAACTCTGTTAATTCGATGGCCCATTTTGCAAGTCTTCTGGAAGCATCCGTTTGATGAAGGATTGCTCTGATCGGCTAATTAGTAAGAAACGTTATAGCATATCCCTGGAAGTAAGGTTGAAGTCTTCTTGCTGCAATCAGAAGAACATAATTCAATTTTTCCAACTTTGTATATCTAATCTCGGCATCTTTTAGGATTTGACTTATGTAGTAGACTGGTTGCTGTACTTTCGCCTCTTCTTTGACCAGAATTGCCGCCAGCGCCATAGGAGAGACCGTGAGATAGAGAAACAGCTCCTCTTCGGATTCGGGTTTCGCTAGTAGGGGGCGAACTGAGGTAGTTCTTGAGCTCGTTGAACGTCTTTTGGCATTCTTGAGTCCAACGAAAATCTTTCGGCTTCCTGAGAATTTGGAAAAAGGGCATGCAGCGTTCGACCGATCTAGAGACAAAATGATTCAAAGACGCTACCTTCCCGGTCAGGCGCTGAACTTTCTTAATAGACTTCGGAGCGGTCATCTCCTGGATAGCTCGAATTTTCTCTGGGTTGGTCTCAATCCCTTGTCTTGAGACCATGAATCCCAAAAATTTTTCTAAGGCTACCCCAAAGGCGCACTTGGTTGGGTTCGGCTTCATCTTGTATTTTCTGAGTGCATCGAAAGTCTCTTCAAGGTTGGCGATATGATTGACAGTCTTTCGGCTTTTGACCAGCATGTCGTCGACGTAAACCTCCATATTGTGGCCGATCTGCTCCTTGAAGATTTTATTGACCAAGCGCTGATAAGTCGCGCCTGCATTTTTAAACCCGAATGGCATGACCTTGTAGCAGTAAAGATCAAGGTTAGTAATAAAAGCAGTCTTCTCCTCATCCTTCGGTGCCATCCGAATTTGATTGTAACCAGAGAAGGCATCCATAAAGGTGAGGAGCTCGTAGCCTGAAGTCACGTCCACCAGTTGATCGATTTTGGGCAAAGGATAGCTGTCTTTTGGGCAGGCCTTGTTTAGCTTCTTAAAGTTGATGCACATCTTTCACTTACCGTTGGCTTTTTTGACCAGAACCACATTAGAAACCCAAGTCGGATAGCCGACTTCTTGGATAAATCTGGCGTTGAGAAGCTTGTCGACTTCTTTTGCTATTATCTTTTGCCTTTCTGGTGCATGGCCTCGAACTCTTTCTTTCACTATTCGATATTTGGGGTCAATGGCCAGTCGATGTTCCATAATCTCGGCATCGATCCCAGGCATATCTATCGGAACCCAGGCGAAGACGTCGGCATTCCTCCGTAAGAAGGCGATGAGCTGCTCTCGAACTTCATCTTCCAGATTGGAGCTAATTTGCACCGTATGCTCCATGTTTTCATCATTCAGGGGGATGGTCACAAGATCTTCTAAGGGCTCGTCCCGTTCTTCGGCAAAGTCATCGTGGACATCTAGCCCGTCAACAGGACAAGGATCGGATTGTGCTTCCTTTCGCAGGGCAATTGAGTAGCAGTGCCTTGCCAGAGCTTGATCTTTCCTGACCTCTCCAATTCCGTAACTTGTCAGAAACTTCATTTTCAAATAATAAGTGGACACCACCGTCCAAAGTGCATTTAAACCAAGTCGGCCGAGAATTGCGTTGTAAGCGGAGGGAACCTTTACTACCAAAAAATCCACTTGTGCTCTGGATTGTTTTAGATATTGCATGACAGTCACAGCTAGAGTCATTACACCTTCAACTGGTACTGCAGCGCCAGCGAAACCTACTAGGGGGAAGTTTATTGGTCCAAGCTGACTATTAAATTTTGACATTTTGGAGAAGGCATCATAAAATAAGACGTCAGTCGAATTTTCATTATCAACTAGTACTCGACGTACATCATAGTTTGCTTTATTTGAAGAGACTACAATCGCATCATTATGCGGGAATTGTACTCCCTGTGCATCTTCCTCGGTGAAAGTTATGGGTTCTTCAACCCTCTGCTTTTTCACCGATCCTCCAGATCCGCTGGCCTCTTCTCGTCGAAGTCCCCCAGAGATAGTGTTGATGATACCGAGAGACGGCCGATCTTCTTGTTGTTCCTCCCTCCTTAGTGGTTCAGGCTGCGGTAGTGCCCTCGACCGATCTTTTCTTACTTCAAGCCAACGTCTAAGGAATCGACCCAGCCGACCTCTCCTGATGAGCTCCTCAATCTCATCTTAGAGCTGAATGCATTCTTCAGTATCGTGGCCGTGGTCATGATGGTAGAGACAGTATTTGTTAGGATTGCGCTTGCTGGGGTGAGTGCGTATTCTTTCTGGCTTCGGCAGTTGCTCCATGATCTCCATCAATACTTGCATTTTTGGAGCATTGAGGGGGGCGTAGTTGTGAAACCTTCTGATAGGAGAACTTCGTCGTGCTCTTCTATCGGGGCTTCTTTGACGACGAGCTAGAGGAGTTCGGGCTCGCTTGCGCTCGAAGGGAGTTTGTGAGCGCGGCCGAACTTCATTCGGCCCACTATTAACTACGTGTTTATTAAATTCGCCCATCTGTCACTCTCATGCGGCTTCCTCATCCTTCAATTTGAAGGTTTCCTCTGCTCGGGCATATCCTTCAGCTCGAGCCAGCAGATCGGCAAAGTTTCTGGGGTACTTTTCCAAGGAGAACAACAAATCATTTTTTTGAAGGCCGTCCTTGAGTGTGGCCTTTACAATAGACTGATTTAGGTTTCGGACCTTCAATGCAGCAACATTAAATCGGATGACATAAATTTGGATAGATTCTCTCTTCTTCTGCTTGATATGCATCAAGGAATCCGAACCTTGGTGCGGACGTCGGTTGCTGACGAAGTGAGTCACAAACTGATGGCTTATCTGGTCAAATGAGAAGATCGTATTTGGCTTCAATGCCGAGTACCAGTTTCTTGCTGCTCTCTTTAAGATGGACGGAAAAGCTCGGCATAAGATGGCGTCTGGTGCGTCATGGAGCAGCATCATGGTCCGGAAGGCTTTAAGGTGATCGACTGGATTAGAGGTTCCGTCGTAGCTTTCAAATTGGGAAAGTTTAAAGTTCGGCGGAACGGGCTCTTGCATAATCCTCTGAGAAAAAGGAGGGTTAGTGCAAATATTATTATTGTGTGGAGGGAGTATGACGGAGCTCTTCGATCCGTTGGCTCATTTTCTTGAGCCTTTGATTAAGAAGATCTTCACGATCGTTGATCTTCAGAGTTTTTTGGTGGGATGGCGGCAAAGCTAACTCCGGGGTCGAATCATGATTCGAGCAATGGCTCTCCATCCTCTGTTTTCCCTTTACGGAGGTCATCGATCGGCTAATCCGAATCGGTCGTTCTCCGACCGGATCATGGGGCTCCAAAAAAGCCTGCTCTAGCCGAACTTGCGTTGGAACCTGCCGATGTATGGCTTGCACCGCCTCCGTGAGATCGCGAACTTGTTGGACCAATAAGTTGAACTACTCTGCATCTACCATGGCTGCAGGTGGAGCTTGAGTTATCGGAGCTAGAGCGGGAACGGATGTATCTGGACGGGATCTGACTGCAGAGGCCATTGATCTGGCTGCAGAGGTAGTGGGGTTGCCTGTTGCAGGCTGATAAATGACAGTCGTAACCGTCCTGATAAATGACAGTCGTAATCGTCCTGATAAATGCCAATCGTAATCATCCTGATAAATGATAATCGTAACTGTCCTGATAAATGTCAATTGTAACTGTTCAGTAGTGGGATCGCCTGTAGGAATCTGTATGAAGGAAAAGTCCGAAAGGAGTTCGGTTTCTGTAAGAATCCGACTGAAGGAGAAGTCCGGAAGGAGTTCGGCTCTTGGAGAAATCCGACCGCTGGAGTAATCCGGAAGGAGTTCGGCTTTTGGAGAAATTCGACTGCTGGAGGAGTTCGGCTCTTGGAGAAATCTGACTGCTGGAGTAATATGGAAGGAGTTTGGCTCCCGGAAATATCCGACTACTGGAGGAGTTCGACTCCTAGAGAAATCCGGTTGGGGCTCGGCCGCTGAGGAGTTCGGCTGGGGTTCAGTCGTTGGAGGAGTTCAGTTGGGTTCGGTCGTCGGGGAGAGAATTCCCGATTGAAGCTCTTTCGTGATTACCGATCGCATTAGGCTAAGCGTCAGACTGAACTTCGGCGGGAGCGGAGTTTATCCCCAACAGAGTTGATAATGGCAAAAATTGCCATTTTTATATTAGATCGAAAGGTAAGAATTAAGATAAGCCATTGTGCGTATGCTTCTCACAGTTATACCAGTACACAAGCTTCCCATGCTACTTTGAGTGGGTGTACAAGGATTTAATTATGTTGTTAATATGTTGAATTTGGGGACCATTTGTGTGAAGTTAGCTGGTATGCTGAATTTGTTGGATGCATGCAGTGCATGTGCTAAACTACAGCTATCAAAAATTCTATGATGACTCTCATCTCCAGATTTCTATAAGTGAGTTGGAAATGCGATAACTTAGCGTGCCAGTATGGATCTTGTTGCAAGGACATATAAGGATGAAAACGAGCTGGCTAAAGTTTGGCTTGAGCTCGATTTGATTTGGCAAGGTGTCATTTAAACATGGCTTCTTTAATCCTGAAACAATGCAGTTTGTCAGTTTACTCCTTGTAGAGGCA
>QRFJ01000072.1:386840-439398 GCA_006176705.1 Cocos nucifera | reverse complement strand
CGACCGCTGGAGTAATCCGGAAGGAGTTCGGCTTTTGGAGAAATTCGACTGCTGGAGGAGTTCGGCTCTTGGAGAAATCTGACTGCTGGAGTAATATGGAAGGAGTTTGGCTCCCGGAAATATCCGACTACTGGAGGAGTTCGACTCCTAGAGAAATCCGGTTGGGGCTCGGCCGCTGAGGAGTTCGGCTGGGGTTCAGTCGTTGGAGGAGTTCAGTTGGGTTCGGTCGTCGGGGAGAGAATTCCCGATTGAAGCTCTTTCGTGATTACCGATCGCATTAGGCTAAGCGTCAGACTGAACTTCGGCGGGAGCGGAGTTTATCCCCAACAGAGTTGATAATGGCAAAAATTGCCATTTTTATATTAGATCGAAAGGTAAGAATTAAGATAAGCCATTGTGCGTATGCTTCTCACAGTTATACCAGTACACAAGCTTCCCATGCTACTTTGAGTGGGTGTACAAGGATTTAATTATGTTGTTAATATGTTGAATTTGGGGACCATTTGTGTGAAGTTAGCTGGTATGCTGAATTTGTTGGATGCATGCAGTGCATGTGCTAAACTACAGCTATCAAAAATTCTATGATGACTCTCATCTCCAGATTTCTATAAGTGAGTTGGAAATGCGATAACTTAGCGTGCCAGTATGGATCTTGTTGCAAGGACATATAAGGATGAAAACGAGCTGGCTAAAGTTTGGCTTGAGCTCGATTTGATTTGGCAAGGTGTCATTTAAACATGGCTTCTTTAATCCTGAAACAATGCAGTTTGTCAGTTTACTCCTTGTAGAGCAGTAGAGGTTGCAATGACATTGAAGGAGTATCTTGTTGTTCATCAGAAAAAGTGAGTACTGGATGCTCTATGACCTCGATGTCAATTCCTGACAGTCTGTGGGGACTCAGGCAAAAACGTCGGCATTCTTCCGCAAGAAGGCAACGAGCTCCTTCCGAATTTCTCCGTCCAAGCTAGAGCCGATCTGCACCGTGTATTTTATGTTCCCGTCATCTAGAGAGATAGCTACCAGGTCCTTCATGGGTTCGCTCCGCTCCTCAATAAGGTCGTCGCGAACATCCAGCCCGTCGACTAGACAAAGGCCAGGTTGGCCACTTTTTTGCTTCCCATGACCTGTTGGGAACTTCATCTTTAGAGAATGAGTGGATATTACTTCCCGAAGTGCATTCAGACCAGGTCGGTCAAGAATTGCGTTGCAATTAAAGGAAGCTTTTACTACCAAAAAGTCGACCTACGCTCTGGCCTGTTTAGGGTATTGTCCTGCAGCCGCAATTAGTGTTATTATTCCCTTAACTGGCACAGCATCGCCAGTGAAACCCACCAATGGGGAACTCATAGGTCCCAGGTGGTTATTAGGTATAGATATTTTAGAGAAAACATCATAAAATAAGACATCAACAGAGCTTTCATTATCTATCAGAACGCGGCGTACATCATAGCCAGCAATGTTTAGAGAGATTACAATCGCATCGTTATGTGGAAACTGAACTTCTTGAGCATATTCATCAGTGAAAGTTATTGGTTCTTCAGTCCTCTGTTTCTTCGCTTTCCTTGCCGATCCGCCAGTCTCTCCCCGTCGAAGTTCCCCAGAAATAGTGTTGATGATGCCGAGGGGTGGTCGATCTCCTTGCTGCTCTTCTTTCCTTAATGGTTCGGGTTGGGGCAGCGGCCTTGGCCGATCTTTCCTTACTTTAGGCCGACGTCGCAGGAATCGACCAAGCTGGTCTCGTCTGATGAGCTCCTCAATCTCGTCTTGAAGCTCAGTATCGTGGCTATGGTCACGATGGTAGAGGCAGTACTTGTTAGGATTTTATTTGCTGGGATGAGATCGCATCTTTTTCGGCCTCGGCAGCTGCTCCTTTATCTCCATCTGAACTTGAGTCTTCGGAGCATTGAGGAGAGCATAGGTGTGAAACCTTCTAGGGGGAGAGTTCTGTCGTGCCCTTTGATTAGGGCTTCTCTGACGACGAGCTCGAGGAGTTCGGGCTCGTCTGCGCTCGGAAGGAGTTCTAGAGCGCAGCCGAGCTTTGCTCGGCTTTTCTTTAACTGCGGGTTTGCTTGAATCACCCGTCTGCCGCTCTCTTACAGCTTCTTCATCCTTCGCCTTGAAGGCCTCTTTCGTTCGGGCGTAACCATCAGCCCGGGCCAGTATATCAGCAAAATTTCTAGGGTACTTCTTCTCTAGGGAGAACAGCAGATCATTCTTTTGGAGGCCATCATTTAGTGCGGCCATTATAACGGACTGGTCCAAGTTTCGGACCTCCAAAGCAGCAGCATTGAAGTGGTTGACGTAGGGCTCGAATGGACTCTCCTTCCTTTTGCTTGATATGGATGAGGGAATTCGAGCCTCGTTGGGGACGTCGGCTGCTGATGATGTGAGCCACGAATTGGTGGCTCATTTGATCGAAGGAAAAGATAGTACTCGGCTTAAGGGTTGAGTATCAGTTCCTGGCTGCTCCCTTTAGGATGGAGGAAAAAGCTCGACATAGGATGGCGTCGGACGTGCCATGGAGTAGCATCATTGTCCGAAAGGCATCCAGTTGATTGATCGGATCAACAGTCCTGTTGTAGCTCTCGAATTGTGGGAGCTTGAAGTTCGACGAGATCGGTTCCTGTATGATTTGATGAGAGAAAGGAGAGTCGGTGCAGATATCATTACCGTGAGAGAAGGGAGCCTGGCGGAGTTCCTCAAACCGTCGATTTATTTCTTGCAGTTTTCGATTCAGGAGATCTTCGCGTTCGTGGATCTCCAAAGTTTTCTGATGGAACAGGGGCAGAGTTCCTCCAAGGGCAGAGTCATGGTCAGAGCAGGGGCTCCCCACCCTCTGCTTCTCTTTCTTGGAGGTGAACGGCCAACTCGCCCAAGTCGGTCGTCCCTAGACTGGGCTCTGGCGTTCCGAAGGAGCCAGCTCCAGTCGGACCGGTATCGGAGGTCGCTGCTACTACATGGCCTGCACTGCTTCAGTGAGGTTCCTAACCTGCTGAACCAAAAGGTTAAATTGCTCTGCGTCCACCATTGCTGTCGGTGGGACTTGAGATGCCGGGGATGAGACGGAGGCGGGCAGATCTAGATGAGATCTAGGCGCGGAGGCGGTCGATCGTCGGGTGGAAGCCTTTCTAGGAGGCATCCTCGTGAGATCGATTGGAGAAGAATAACTCTGAGGAGGAAGAAGAGAGATCTTTGCTGAGCACTTCTTTAAGAACAAAAGAACCTCAAGAGAAAAAGGGTTCTTCTTCTAGCGTCAATTCTGTTGGTACGAAATTTAGTTGACGCTGGATTCGAGGCTGGAGTCGGAGAAGACGAGGCTGCCACCAGTGACCTGCAAAACAAGTCTCATTCGGAGTCGGGGGGTGGTGGCTTCGGCAAGATTCTCCGACGATCAAGTCAGCTCTTTCGGTCAATAGAAATAGAGTGCTCAGGAAAGAAAGTGGAATAGTATCGAGAGGGAGAAGAGTGTCCAGGAAAAATGTATATGGAGGGTCCTTTTTATACACGGAGTCTGTAACAAACTGATGGTGACAGTCATAATTGCCGAGTAGTGGGCCATTTAGGGCCACGTGGAGTTTGTTACGGAGGATGGTGTTTGTTGTCGTGACGTGCCAGTCCGTTAGGATTTAATAGTTGAAGTTCGGAGGAGGTAGGCGCTGGCGGTGAAGAGCTTCAAGTTTCATCAATTTTAGAGGAGTTCGGACTCCTTCAGGATCGTCTGTGCGTAAGTGGGTTCATGCTGTGCAGATTGCTGGATCCACATAGGCGTGGAGGCCCTTCCAGGTGACTGCATGGAGTTCGGCCAAAAGGGGTTCGGAAGTCTATTGGGGAAATCCTGAAGGAAGTCCGTTGGAGGAATCCGGAAGGAGGTATGCTGGAAGGATTTGGAAGGAGTTCGACTGACGGAGAAGTCCGGTTGAGGGTGAAGTCCGGAAGGAGTCTGACTGATGGAGGAGTCCGGCTGAAGAAGAAGTTTGGAAGACTCGCGATCGGGGAAGGTCAGCTGGAGGAATATCGAAAGGAGTCTGCCTGGGATGGAGAAGTCCGACTGAAGGAATTTGGCTGATGGAGAAGTTGCGATTGAAGCTCTTCTGCGATTACAAGCTATATTTGGCTGAACATTAGGTCGAATTTCGGCGGGCGCGGGGCTTACCCCCAACACTAGTATTGAGTTAAATTTTGAGCCAAACATAAGCTGCTCATGAACATCTTGTCCATTGGACAGCCTTATTGGTGTATCTTCTTGTGCCAATGAATTTCAAATGTTTGCTCAATACAGCATGATATATGTGGACTAGAAGGATTTAATAGCTAGTATGCATCTGCCCAAACTCCAAAGCATATGCATGTAGCAGCAGGCCTAATACGGGCATAATAAAGGGAATTTCTGTAGAACTGTGATGCGCATCACCAAGCAGAGTTAGTTGGCATGGGCCGATATAGGCTTATGTCATTTGAAATGAAACCTGGCACTTGTTTGGAGCCCAGGCATGTGATGGCACAGCATGGGAGCAGCATGTGATGGTTTTCACTATGGTACTGTGTAACCTTTGGCTGGCACATGCCTGATTAACAAGTTTAAATCCCTGTGTACGTGTTAGAATGGTCTGTTCCAGTTATCATGCTAAAATAAATTAGTCTAGTCTTTTATTTGAGAAATCCAACTTTCTCGAATTTCCTATTCTGGTATTTAGTCTCCCATCTTTATTTGATAGGAAAGCTGAAGATTTTGTTTCAAGAGTTTTAGCAAGGGTTTTATGTTTGTCTACCTTTTGAGATTGGAATTAGAAATTTAGTTAATGCTAAGAACAAATAAAAAAACACTTTCATATAAAATTCATTTGTTCAAAAGCCACAACATGTAATTTTTTCTTCATGTGTGTCTTCTTTTCATGAGAGAGACTAGATACTAATTATATCAATAGCAATTCATAGTTTTGAACTTCCAATAGAGTGAGCTGTTATGGGAAGATTCATATTTAAATTGCAGTATCCACAAATGAAGGTTAACAGATGAATGCTCCATCATGCTTGGAGAGAGATTCATCGCGTTGGGATTATGAGGAACAATGTTTTCCAACCTAGAGCACGGACATATGGATTTGTTCAAAATCAATACGTCTGGCAGATGCTTAATTTAAATATCTACTTCTCCAGCTTAAAGTATATGACTTTGTTGCTCAACTTTTATGAATTTAATATCTTACTTCCTTGATAAGTTACCTGTCAAACAGTTCGATACATTAAATACATCTTTTGGCTAAACAGCTAGCGTGTCTTTTCCTTTAATAAATTCTTTAGGAAAGCGAAGGCCATGGAGGGCATTTCTTTTGTATGGTCCACCAGGAACTGGAAAGTCATACTTGGCCAAGGCTGTTGCAACAGAGGCAGATTCAACTTTCTTCAGGTTGTTTTTCTTGCCTAACACTTTTTGTTTTGAGTGTCCTAAGAAAAGAACTTCTATCATGGTTGTTATATTTATTTCTTTAAACGCCTGATGTTATCTGTTGGGATTGGCCTTTAAGTGTTACATGCCATCTAGATATTAACCTTTATTTGCAAGTATTTTTCCAATTTACGTGGGTTGGCTTTTCGATTGATTACTTTTCTGAATTGATCATTACTTCTCCTATTTCATGCTTATATGCTCTTAGGACTTTCTGTGGATACTTTTTTCCCCACAGATGGTCATGGATTTCACATTATCACTTTGATTCTTGTTAGTGCTTTTACCTTATATGTCTGTTATAGATCAAAATATATATCTTCTTGACTTTTATCTGTCCAGTGCCTTATGGAGAAAAGATATAATTTGTGTGCATTCTTTGTTTTCTATCATTAGTTACTTTGCTCTGCATTCTAAAATTTTAGATTCAATAGAAACCTCTGAAGGAGCTAAACTTCACGACAAGGTTTTTCACATCATTGTCACAAGGTTTTTCTTTTTACTTTTCAAAATTATTTATTGAAAATAAGATAATTGTAATATTGCTGATACATGCAGAAAGAATCATATTATGACTTTGAGGATCTCTACATCCCTAGATAAATATATAATTTTTGACTTTCTAATCGTTATTAAAGTTTCCTTTTTAGATGGCATTCATTTATCACTAAAATTTCCTATCCCAATGTTATTCGTGATAAAATTTTATTGTGGAAGTTTAGTATATTTATTTGCAATTGTTTCAGTGGGATGATTAATGAAAGTATGAGAGGGTTATACCAAATTTTAGCTCTTTGGATATGCCTTGATATTTTGTGTGAGAAGTTGTAGTCAATTGTTTTCCTTTCTCTCTTCTACTTGGTGGAAGGAGAATGTGTGCTGCCTTTCATAGAGTTACAGCTGAAACTGCTCTAATCGATGATTGGTGTTATACGGGCATCCTTTTTTTCCTGTGGAAGGTTTTGAACAGTTTCTAGTTTCTTATAACTGCATGCAGTGAGTTTCATTTTATGCAGTAAGTTTCATTTTGGATGCTACATATACACAAGTATGCAGTATCAATATTCTTGTGCATTTTGTTAAATGGTTGTCAACTTGGGCTGGAAGTACATGTTTCTTGCTGAACAAATGACTCTTTTGGATGTAATGGCAAGGTTGTAGAACTTGTAAGGTCTTGTTTTGGTGTATGTAATATATAGCTATCAAAAAATATAAAAAAATAAAGTAGATACAAGAATGTCAACCAACAACCATGTACTTTTCCCACTATAGATCCAAATTAAGACTCTTCAGGAGATGTCAAACCAAATTCAACATTCAGTAAAGGTTGTGAAATCTACTATAATAATGTAGAAAGATGCAACAAGTTAAGATATCCATTCTCACTTCATTCATTTATGCTTAGTGGAAATTTTAGATAATTGAGTAGTTGATGATGGATGAGTTGTTGGATGTTGCCTTTGTCACTGCAACGACCCTGATCCCATCTACTAATGCTCAAATGTTGCTCGACCATGTTATGATGATCTGGAGGCATAAAGGGCATAGGCATCTGGAGCTTGGTTGTAAGCAAGGTTCACCGTCTTAGTACTGGACCTCGTACCGGTAAAATTCTACTATAATATTGGTATACGGTTCGATACGGTGTGGTAGTGTCGGTACGCTTTGAAACGGCATACCGGTACAAGACGGTCGGTATGGGGCGGTATGGGGTGGTACAGCATTCCATGGTTGTAAGAGGATTGGCCATTGGGAGTGTTTGACATGGGAGCTCGGCGATCGGGAGAGCTCGGCTTGGAGTGCTTGGTTTGGGAGCTTAGCATGGGAGCTTGGCTAGGCTGCTCGATGTTGGAGCTCGGTCTGAAGTGCTCAGTATGGGAGCTCGGCTTGGTTTTGGTTGGCCTTTTGGTTGGCAGTCATGTCTCGAGTGGCATGGAAAGGTAGCCTCCATGGACTTCTATCCTAGTCTCCAAGGATGCGAGTCCTATACACATGCTGCTTATATCTCCAAGGATGCAGGTCCCATATGCATGGTGCCCGTGTCCCATACATATGCTGCTCATGTCTTAAAGGATGCAGGTCCCATATGCACGACGCTTTTGTCTCGAGTGGCATGGAGGGACGGCCTCTAGGAACTTATGTCTCGGCCTCCAAGCATGCATGTCCAGTACACATGGTGCTTGTGTCTCGGTAGGGTAGCCTCTAGGGACTTGCATCCTGGTCTCCAATGATGTGGGTCCCGTATGCACAGTGCTCGTGTCTTGAGTGGCACGAAAGGATGGCCTTTAGGGACTTGCATCCTGGTCTCCAAGGATGTGTGTCTTGTCCAGCGAGGAGATAGCATGCGGGGATGGTCGTGGAAGAGGAGTTGGGCACAGAGGTGGACATGAGAGCTTGAGAGCCTTTAATCATGAGAGCTCGTCGCCATCTATGCTTGGGAGCCTCTGACCATTCCTTCCTCTCCCTTTTGGAGTCCCTTGGTCTTGTTTATATAA
Source organism: Cocos nucifera (assembly GCA_006176705.1). Lineage (NCBI taxonomy): Eukaryota > Viridiplantae > Streptophyta > Magnoliopsida > Arecales > Arecaceae > Cocos > Cocos nucifera. The sequence continues at coordinate 431,457 of QRFJ01000072.1, read as the reverse complement.
AGGAGGGAGTGCGGATCCATTATTGAAGGCGAAAATCAAGGGATTCCTGTACCTCCTTTCTTATCAGGATTCTAATTTTTCATAATCTCCTTCCTTCCAAGAATTCAAATCTTTTCAAAATGCTCACCATGTGTCAATCCATGATGGGTGGATTAGATTTAGGCCACATCACCATTAAAGTCATGTTTTCCCCCTAAAGGTGAGCATATGTCCTCCATTCTTGGTATTAATTAGCTGGATATCTAGGATCGCAAATTCATAGTTAATTGAAAATGCATGCTCTTTCCTTCAATCACTCAAATCTGTGGCAAATGTTAAAAAAGCAAAATCATGGAGGTTGAGCTTTTTTTCTATGCCAAAAGACAGTGTTGTGTTCTGGCTTGAAAATCCTGTAGAAATTTCACCTTAAGATCTCCATTGCCAATATTGAATAAATCCAATTATTGCTTTATCTAAATACCTAAGAAAGGTCTTGTGGTTTGGGTTGAAGATCCTATTGAAATTTCAACCGAAGTGTTTTTTTTTTTTGGAATATAATCCGTGAGATTAGTGTATACATTAATTTAGCAGACCTATTAGATTTGATCAAACATGCTTGTTTTGTTTGGGGACAGCTACCAGAGGGGCACACATTTTAGTGCAAGTAACCCAATTTAGATATGCCTAGTTGCCTATAGTGTTTCCCTCGTAAACTCATAAGTGGCCTTTCCTGACTATCATGATGTTATAGATGACAACTAAGTGCATTCTCTTGATTTAAAAAAATGTTGTTGCATTGCTGAAGTAGGGGGAGCATGTGGAATGAGAACATACAATCTTGTGCTTCTTGTAGAAGGCTTCTGATCCATTGCCTATATACTCTGAACTTCCAATTCTGAGAGAGTTTTCTAGCTGGTTATCCATGCTAGCATTATATAGGTTCCTTGATCTTTTTTCTATTTAATTATGTATTATTTATATTTATTTAATTATTTACAACTGAAATGCCATTTGGTATCACTTCCATTTTTCTATTTTTAGAAACAAAAATAGAAATTTTGTTTCTATTTTTCCTAATTTCTAAAAATATAAATATTTTTGGTATAACCAATTATTTTTTTAAAAAATAAACATGGTGATGGTGGTGGAGATGATGTTAAGTGGAAGTAGTGGAGGTGGCGAGCAAGTTTGGCGGTGCTATAGTAGAGGTGAGGACAGTGGTGGCAATGGTGTGGTGGAGGCAACGACACTAGTGGGGGTGGTCATGGCAAGGGCGTGAACAATATGGCAAAGACTATGATGATGCCAATGGTGGTGTGACGGAGGCGGCGATGACACTGATAGCGGTGATAATGGTGGTGGTTGTGAAGGTGCTAGGGATATGAAAGAGGTGGTGACCATGGTGTTAGTGGTAGTAGCGATAGCGACAACAATGGTGGTGGAGATGGTGGTAGTAGTGGTGCATGTGGTGGTGATAAAAAAAATATGAGTTTCTTGTTTTGAAAATATTGAAGGTAATGATTTCTTGCTTTTTCTAGAAATAGCGAAAATGACTTTCAAAAATATAATATAAAAACAATAGTACCAAACATATTTTTTGTTTCGGTTTCTTAATTTTTTTTTTAAATAGAAAACAAGAAATGAAAGCGATGCCAAATACGCTCCAAGACATTAGAAAGTCAGAAGCCAATGATACTTGTGACCAAATATTGCTTTTCTCTTATCATTGAATTCATCAATATTTGGTGCATGGAAATCATGTAATTATTATGCCTTGATGTCCTTCAAAAGATAAAATATAAGTTGGCATGTGGTCAGACTTATAATTTTCAGACATCACTCTCAACACTCTGCTTTTACCAAAACCATATTCTTCGGCATGTTGTAGATAGGGTGCTCTAGTTTCCATGCCATGCATCATTTAGAGACAAAATCATAACTATTATTAACAGAACAATGTATAACTACACATCACGTTTTTACTTTTGTATGATGAACATGGTTTTCCCATATATATATATATTGTTTAAATAATTGTCATCTTGATTAAATTTGCTTGCAATATATAGATGTTCATGTGAACTCTAGGTACCAAGCTCTTGCTTTGTTGAAAGCATGGAATTTATGTGACCATTATCCTGCCTGTAACTAGAACACTTCTGTTCTTCTCTTTTTTCTGTCAATGACTTCCTATAGAAATATGGCCCATTGTCATAACTAATCAGCTTTTGGCAAGAGAACGAATTATGGAGCAGCTTACTCAAGTACTCACCCACTCACCCATCTCTTTCATATATTGTGGCATTGGTGTTGGATTCACTTAAGACCGTTGATAATCATAATTGCTTAAGCAGAAGTCTCCTAAGCATCTTGTATTTATACATGAGGTTACATGGTTACAATAGGAAATGAATCAATGACAAATAGTAAACAAATCAATGACAAATATCTCCAACTTAGATATGAGAATAATGACAAATATCTTCTACCTAGATATGGAAATACATAAAATAAAAATTGCTGATTTATAGACACAAATCAAGGGATATAAGGATATCTAGGGTTGGGCACGGGTTGGGTTGGGTCGGGTTGAGAGAAAAATTTGACCCGACCGAATCCAATTGACTTGAAGAAAATCTAACCCATTGTCGACCGTTTATCATATATAAACCGTTTGAAACCGAAGGTAACGATTTGTAGCGGGTTCGGGTGGATTATGTCGGTTTGGGCTTTAGTGTTGATTTTAAGCAATACAAACCAATACACCATTCAATTTATGTAGAAACTATGATATAATAATGTCATAACATCTATAAGTCAATACATAACATGTCATAATTGTTAATTTTCGATCCCCAAACATCTAAGTATTGAAAATCCTATATTGGTTAGTCGGGTTCGGTTTCATATAGGTTAAAAATGTGGAAACCAAATCCGATTGTAATTAACTGAATTTTTTATGGATCACAACCCGATTCAAGTCTTTCACCCAACCGAAATCGATGTTTATCGGGTCAAATTGGGTGGGTTTCTTTGGTTTCGGTTATTTGCTCAGCCCTAGGGATATCAATCAACTTTATTTATCGACACAAATTAAGGGACACAAATCAAGAGATATAGGAATATCAATCAACTTGATTTGTAGACACATATCAAGGGATATCAATCGACACTTTCCCTCAAGCTGATGCGTATATGTCATATGCATCAAGCTTGTTACATATGTATGTTACCCTTGGACCTCAAAGTGATTTGGTGAAGATATATGCTAGTTGATTGTTAGAATTCACAAACGAGGTAGTGATTTCTTTAGAGATGATCTTTTCTTGGATAAAATGGCAGTCAATCTCTATATATTTAGTCTGCTCATGGAAGACAGGATTGGAAGCAATATGCAAGGCTGCATGATTATCACAAATCAGTTTCATAGAGCCTATTTTGCAAAACTTCAATTCTTGAAGCAGTTGTCTCAATCATATAAGTTCACATATAGTAAGGATCTTAGCTTGATATTTTGCTTTTGCACTTGATCTCGCAACCACATTCGGCTTTTTGCTTTTTCATGAGATAAGATTGCCTCCAATAAGAATACAGTACCCAGAAGTCGATCTTCTATCACTAGGGGATCCTGTCCAATCTGCATCCGTATATGCAACAATGTCTTTGTGGCCTCTATTTTCATAAATCAATCTTTTCTTGGGAGAACCCTTAACATATCTCAAGATCCGAACAACTGCATCCCAATGAATGTCATAAGAAGAATTAAGAAACTGACTTACAACACTAACAGTGAAGGATATGTCTAGTCTGATCATGGTGAGATAATTTAATTTTCTCACTAGTCTTTGATATCTACCTGGGTCTGAATAGAGTTTCTCCTGATCCGGTAGAAGTTTCACATTTGGATCCATAGGAGTATCGATTGGTTTATAATCTAGCATTCTAGTTTCTTCCAGAACGTCAAGGGCATACTTTCTTTAAGAGATGGCAAAGCCTATTTTTGATTGGGCTACTTCAATCCTAAGAAAGTACCATATCCAAGTCAGTTTGGAGTGTTGAAACAAGTGCTGCTTTAGGCCTTTGATACTGTCATGATCATCACCCGTAATGACAATTTCATCCACGTAGACCATAAGATAGATGCATAGATTAGAGGACGAATGTTTATAAAACACAGAGTGATTTGCCTCACTACGGACCATGCTAAATTGCTGTATGACTTTACCAAATCTTCCGAACTATACTCAGGAAGACTGCTTGAGGCCATATAGTGATTCGTGTAACCTGCAAACAAGACTCGTCTCCTCTTGAGCAACAAATCCAGGTGGTTGCTCCATATAAATTTTCTCTTCCAAGTCATCATGTAGAAAGGCATTTTTGATGTCCAGCTGATATAGAGGTCAATGGTTCATGGCAGCCATTGATAAGAAAAGCCGGATATATGTCATCTTAGCAATAGGAAAGAATGTGTCTCCATAATCAAGATTAAAGATATGAGTATAGCCCTTAGCCACAAGGCATGCTTTTAAACGATCCACTTGTCCATCAAGACCCACTTTAATAGTAAAAAACCATCGACAATCAATTGTAGATTTTCTAGGAGGGGAAGGAACAAGAGTTCATGTGTTATTGAAATCCAAAGCTGTCATCTCATCAATCATCATTTGATGCCATCCTGGATGGAAAAGTGCTTTCTAGATAGTTTTAAGAACAGAAATGGAAGACAAGGTAGAAATAAAGGTATAATGGGATGAAGATAAACGATATTAGCTTAAGAAATTATAAATAGGATGAGGATTACGAGTAGAGTGTATACCTTTATGGAGAGCTACAGACCAATTAGTGGAATCTTTAGGTAGGCTCGGGGCATGTGGAGACTTTTGAGCAGAAAATGAATCACCTGAATCTTGAGTGAAAATCGTCTTCAAAATCTTAGGTTATGGTCGATGCTGATAAGTGATAAGTGGGCATGGTGAGGAATGTATCGATTGAGTAGGTAGAGCAGGAGGTTTGGGCACATATGAAGCTGGAGAAATAGAGACTGGTAGACCAAGATAGGGTATTGGTAAGAGCTGAGAGATGGATTCAGGCTCCACCGGTGAGCTGAAATAAGATGTCCTCAAAGAAGGTGACATCTGCAGACATATAAAATCAATGTGTGGAAGGAGAATAACACCGATTTCCTTTTTGAATGCGAGAGTAACTAAGAAAAGTGCATTTAATAGCACGGGCAGACAATTTATCAAAACTTGAAGAAAAATCATGTATAAAATAGGTAGAACCAAAAACACGAGGGGAAATAATGTAGAGAGGTCTTTAGGAAATAAAAGAGAATAAGGTACTTCGTTATTCAAAACATATGATGGCATTCAATTTATCAAGTAATCAGCGGTGAGGACAGCATCATCCTAAAACTTTAAGGGTGCATTAGCATGTAACAAAAGAGTAGGGCTGTCTCAATAATATGATGATGTTTTCTTTCTACTATGCCATTTTGTTGTGGAATATGTGGACATGTGGATTGATGAATCATGCCATAAAAGAATTGGAGGGAGTAAAAAAAAATACTCTTTTACGTTATCACTATGCAAAATGCGAATAGGGTGCCCAAACTGAGTTTGAATTTCATTGTAAAAGTTTTGAAAAATAGTAAACAATTCTGAATGATCTTTCATTAAGAATATCCAAGTACATCTTGAAAAATCATCAATGAAAGTAACAAAGTACATGTATCCTAAGATAGAACTGACACGACTAGGATCCCAAACATCAGAATGAACAATGTTAAAAGGAGACTCTGTTCGATCATTTACCTTGCTTGGAAAGGATGCCCGAACATGTTTTTCAAGCTGACATGACTCACATTCTAAAGATTGCAAATGAGAGAGATGAGGAAACATCTTTCTCAGCTTATTTAGACTCGGATGGCCCAGACGACGGTGAAGGAGATTAGGAGACTCTGTGACAGCACATATGGCAGAGGGTAGAGGTTGGAGATAATAAAGTCCTTGTGATTCAAATCCTACGCCAATCGTTTATCCCGTACTCCGGTTCTTTATAAGAAAAGAATCAACAGTAAAGGTTATAAAGCAGTCAAGAGTGCGAGTAAGTTGACTGATAAAAATTAAATTAAAGGGGTAACTTGGTATAAAAAGAACAGAATTTAAAGATAAAGAAGGAAGAAGTGTAGCTTGACTAATGCTAGTAGCTTTAGCTTTAGAGTCATCGATGATGGTGATGTAATGTAGTATCTTGGGAGATGATAATTTTGAGAAAAGGGAAGGATTATTAGCTATGTGATCAGAAGCACCAGAATTCAAAATCCAGGATCTACTAGATAAAAAAATGAGAGAGGCAAATCGTAGAGTTACCAGTATGGGCAATAGTAGCTGAAGATGAAGCTTGTTGGGTTGCTTTAAACTGAAGATACTCCTTGTATTCATTGTCTAATCAAACATTCTGGTTGTCACTCTCAATATCCGGTGCCTGAAATTGTGTCATATTAGCTGATTTCTCTGAAAAACCTTGCAAAGAATAGCACCGGTCTCGAGTATGGCCCAAGAGATTACAAAAGAAACATTGAGGGCGATTACTAGATCCACGGTCACCTTTACCACCACCACCACGACGGCCTCGGCCTCCACGGTTAGCCGTGTTAGAGACAAAGGCTGAAGATTTTGAGACTGTTTGGAAACAATCTCCAGATGCTCCCTCCGTAGAAGGAACTCGCAGCAAACAATCGATGAGATCCTCCATCATAGGAATATTAGGATTTTATCAAAATTTGATTCCAAACAGAGTCAAAATCTTTATGAAGACCGTGGAGAATGAACATTATATACATATTGTCAAGCTTGTCCATCATCTTCTGAAGATTATCATTAGTCAATATCAACTTGATTTCTTCAATGGTGGGTTGAGCTTTGTTTAGATATGAGGGTAGGTCATGATCCGTCATTTTGAGTGTTTTCAGGCTATGGACAGAATCATATAGACGTTGTATATCATTGAAATAGATGCTCCGAGCTTTCTTCCATATGTCATAGCATGTTTTATATGAGCGAAAGTGCACTAACAAATTTGGATCAATGGACTACTATAACAAGGACACCAACTGATAATCAGCCTTCTTCCATTGGTCCCTCTCACCAGCATCGATATCTTCTGCCCTCTTGATTAGATGCTCGGTGAGTTCTTGACCTAAAAACCATACATCATAAGCAGCATACCAATTCAGAAAATTTTTACCATTGAGTTTCTTTAATGTTTTGGTGGGAGTGCCAGAGAAAACGAAGGAAACAAGGCCCTTCTTCGAGTTTGATGTGGAAGCCATGAGAGAATGATTTTGCCGAACATACTTGACAACGAGATGATGACCAAAAATAGGGCTAGAATGGCGAAAACTAAAATAAGGGCAGAAATGTAAGGAGGGGATAGAGGCAGTATTGTCGGGGCTTGCCGAAAAGTTACATGGCAAGGAGATCTGGTTGACTAGAATTTTTTCCACGGAGGATAGAGGGTCTATCGGATTTTGACAAAAGCTCTGATACCAATTTAAGATTGTTGATAATCAGAATTGCTTAAAGAAAAGTCTCCTAAGCACTTTATTTTTATACATGAGGTTACATGGTTACAAAAGAAAACGAATCGATGATAAATAGGAAACAAATCAATGACAAATATCTCCCACCTAGATATGGAAATAATGACAAATATCTTCTATCTAGATATGGAAATATATAAAATAAAAATCTTTGATTTGTAGACACAAATCAAGGAATATAGGGATATCAATCAACTTGATTTGTAGACACAAATTAAGGGATATAGGGATATTAATCAACAGATTCAAGTTAAGCAAGCCTAGTAATGCATGGTTGTTGTGACCAAGAGCTCGGTGTAGTCATTCATGAGTTCATCTTTTGCCATTTTGGTTGATGTTACAGATCGTGACAACCATTGCAGTTGGCTTTCTTGCTTTGTTGTCATGTAACATTATCAGCGAAAGGCCCTTTTGTGCAATTTTGGCTTATTCTCAAATTAGAAGTAATTTGTCATTTGTATAGTTTTGTTTTGTGATCATCTTTTTGGAAGTCCTACTTGATGTCTTCCTGGCTGGCCATGTCTTAGTTTTGCTTGTGCCAGTCCGTTAGATTTAGCTATAATCCTAAGCTGATAATTTATGTTCAGGTAACCTTCTCATTAATAATTACCATGTTTTAAGTTGGCTTGTTCGGAATCTCCAGATGTGGCTGGCTATACATGCAATCAAGGCTGTGTTTCCAGTAGAAAGACATCTGTCCACCTATATTTCTTAAGCTTTATGGAACTAGCACTTCATTATGGGTTATTATCTGAAGTACAATGGTGTTAGAGTAAAAGAGATAACATTTGTTATGTTTGAAAATATCTGTGAAGAAGGCTTGAGACACGCAATAAAGCTAGTCAGATGATGCGTGCAACTTTAGTTGGGCTTGCATATTGTGCTCATCCAGCATTCAACCCACAATAGCCCCCCAACATAGGTGTTCTCAGTCATCTGGCTTGTAAGCAGTTAGACCTGTATCAGGTTCTGAGGCCTATGGATGTCCAACACTCTTGTGCTAGATATGTGAGGCTTTATTTCACTAGCACCTGAATTGCCAGTATGTGTGCAACATGAACTGTTTTGGAGAGAGGCATGCAATGTGAACTTTGCGTTCAAATTTTATGGACTTATTTGCCAATTATGTGGTGCTTTGATGTGCAATGAACATGAGTCCTGGATTTGTCTTGCTTGATCCATTGTGCTTATGAATGCTAGATACAACCTATGCTCAGCAATCTGGCTGAAAGGGTTGATGCTTCTTGCACTGACAAGCACATGCAAGATGCTAGCAAGTTGGATTGGTTCAACTTTGAATAAGTTGAGCCAAGTCCTATTGCACTCAAAATTGGTCTATGTTGGATCTTTACTAGAGTTGCTGCTTCATATTTGTACCAGAACAGTTATGTACCAAGCAGACCCACGCAAAAACCAAGCCTCAGTCTGCAGGAGAACAACAATGAGGTAGACTTGCATGCTTCAAGAAAATAAACGTTTGGAAGATTTTGCAATAAGGTAGCTGGTGACTTGCAAAGCATGAAAGTTCCGAACATACCATTTGTGCCATGGCTTGCAGAGACACACATGCTTGTCGTGTTGTCATCAGGTGTTATCATGGTTTCCAGGGCGCATTTAAACTGATGTTGCACGTGTTAGAGTTTATTGTGTTGTTAATTCATGATGAATGTAATCATCAGATCCTTAGTTGATGACTTAGCAAGTTGAAATTGATGACTCGGGGGCCTTGGTTCTTGTGGTGCTTATTGAAACTTAAACCTATGTCTTAGATTTCACATGAATCAGCACTTGGCCTGCAGGAGAGCTATTGCATTGTTATGCAGGTTGATTGTGGAGCCATCAGGCTGAGTTAGCACATGCTCATTATGTATGGAATTAGGAGATGCATGCACATCCACTCAAATATCTAATCATGCAAAATTTATTTCATAACAGCTACATGATAAGCACATATATACAGTAATTTTAAGTGGAGGTTTGGGCCTATTCTGGATCCACATTTATCCTGTGAAGTAAATACTTATAGGCATTTCTGTAGCTTAACAAAGATATAAATATTTGTACTTAATCTGTTTGTGGTTAGATGCTCCATCGTGTAATTCTCGAAATGTCTTCACTGTGGAGGTTGATTGACAAATGCTGAATAATATGCTGCAGTATATCTTCATCAGATCTAGTTTCCAAGTGGATGGGTGAAAGTGAAAAGCTAGTCTCAAACCTTTTCCAAATGGCTCGTGAAAATGCTCCTTCCATTATCTTTATAGATGAAATCGATTCCTTATGTGGACAGCGTGGAGAAGGCAATGAAAGTGAAGCTTCTCGAAGGATTAAGACTGAACTTCTGGTGCAGATGCAGGTAATTTAAGCACAATGACATGCCCTCAATGCTATTATATCCACTTCAAGCTGCCATTACTAATATTGATTAATTTTTTTTTTTTTTTTTTTGAGTTTATGTTGTTATCAAGTTTTGTTGTGTAATTTAATTTATATGTTGTTAGCATGACATCAGGCCATTGGAGCAAAAGGAATAGGTAATTGAGGTTGCATGGGTATTCTTCTGAAGTATACTCTTCACCTTTTTCATCTTATGTGTTGCATGGAGCATGCTGATTATGGGCCAGGCTTGGGCATAGGAAATATCAAGTTTTAAATAGGCCTGGCCCAAAGCCTAACTAAAAAATGAATATAGTCTAGGCCTGAGTCCTGACCCATGATCAACTCTATTTTGATGCAAGCATGCTCTGCTATTAATAAGTGCCCTATAGAAACATAGGCTAAGTAGTGGTTGGGTTTTCATGTAGAGAGGAATGCAGGATCTAAGCTAATTACAGTTATTCAACTTTGCCTGGCTTTTTAGATTTTCTAATCCTGGATTGAATCATTTTTAGTTTCCAAGTAAATGGTTCTTGAATATGAAAACCTGAATCTTAAGAATTTGATTTGCAAGATATGGTGAAATGAATTGTCGTGGGTCAAACATGCCTACTGTCATATCCAAGATTAGAAATACAAACTAGACATACCACATCAGCCCATGTTCTTTAAATTTGTAATTTTGAGAAAGAAAGTAAGCTGATATATTGATTGGTAAAATTCATAATTACATTACATCATAGCCTTTGCATCTGGAATATATCATCATTGATTTCTTTTGGCCATATCTATCTGATTATGTAGAAAAGTGTGGATTTGTTTTCTTCTCTATAGTAATGGGAGATTTTTTATTACTGGAAACTATTAAGTGACTCTCAAATATCATGGGGGAAACCCTTCAATAGTAACTCCATTCAAATTATAGATGATTTGTTTGTATCTGCTGTTTCATGACATTATTTGTATTGTGTCCACTGCCCAACTCTTCTTATACTTTCGGCATCAGTGAGTGTGAGATGTGCCTAGTTCTTCTTATACTTCTAACAACCATGAGACATATAGTCATAATTTATGCTCATCATAATAAACACTTGTGCTTTTTAGATCATAAATTGTTATTAGTTGCACTTAAACTTCAGAACCCACTATCTGTGAGCGTAGGTTTCACGGATGGCTTTAAATATCAGTGCAATTCAGTTTCAGCTGAAGACCATTTTTCTAGTGACTGGTTGTTTATTTCTTGGATAATACAGAGCTGTCAATTTAGCATCTTCGGCATTTTTTTTTCTAAAATATGTTTGTGTATATTTTGGCAGGTATTTTTCTCTAGTTGATTTTTAATAATTCATAACTGAGATTTAATTAGTTTATAAGAATATGATTTTATTTAAGAAAAACCAAGTGTATAAACAAGGAAAATGATGTCAAAGAGCTGATATAGGGAAGGTTTGTTGAGAAATTGGTCTAGCAAACTTATCAGCAACACTGTTGGGCAGAATGTGAGGAAAGAAACCGGTTGAGTTTAAATTATTGTCATCAAATTATGTCATCCCAATCTTATTTTTTATTTATTTTTGTAAATAAGCCCAACTGATGACATTGGTACAATTATTAGCTGAAAATTTAGCAAGTTGAAAGTGCAAATTTATTATGTCACACTAATGTTGCTGATAATTGCTAAGAGGTGCTCCTTGTGGTACTCAGTGGTTTCTCTTTGCTCTCACTTCCATGGAAAAAAAATAACACAAATTTTAACAAGCGGTTGTCGGGGGAGGGTGCAAATTTGCATGCGAGGTGCTACCTTTTGACATTGCAAGGTTATTGGCATGAAAATCTGCTTGACCTTGACCTCCAATATAGATGCACGTGATTTGTTAGTCAAGGTTAATAAATCAAGTGATCAAAATTTAGGATCATATTTAGATGTCAGATAAAATGCTTGTCTGATGGGAAATTTCAGGCTAACTCTTGGACAAAGATCCTGTCACCTTGTGTCCACTGATTAGAAGGTTCATCAATCATAAACCATCTTTTGAGGAGACCATCATGGAATTTTTGGTTGAAATTTCAGTTGCATTAGACATTAAAAGTTGTATTTCCTTTTACACCACCACTTCTGTTTTGGGTCCCCATTACTTCTTGGGAGAGAGTTTTTCTCCCTTTTGGGCATTGGCTGCTATTTGGATGTGGATATTAATTAATTTCTTCAATGATTAATGTTTCTTGCATTATCAAAACTAGATTGCTGTACACATTCACAGGACTGTGAGTTTTTTTATTTGTCTTTTGGAAAGAGGGGTCAGGGCTTGTAGGAGATAATTTTTTTTAATGGGTGAGAGAGGCACCTAGAAAAGTGAGAACAGGTGTTACAATAAAAAAATATGGTGAAACCATGTTTTTATTTTTTGGAAAACTCTTGAAGCAATGGTTCTTAGGAATTGGGACAGCATGGCTTCAGGCTCTGAGGCTGGCCATGTGAGGCTGGTTTCAGGGACTTCTCCATTATATATGAGAGGTAACATTCTTTTGATTGTTTAGTTGGATCAGTTAAGGTTTGTGATCTCGGTACCAAATCTCATACTGGTAACATCTTGGTACAATGTCGGTATGTCTGGAATGGGGGTTGATTCGGCATATGCATACTTGTTATGTGTCCCATACTGCATACAAGTTTGGTACCAGTACGATACAATATGCCCAATATGCACCGGTACAGATGAGTGCTGCATGATTGGTTCTTTGGTGTATAATTTGGCTACAGCAGGTCCTTAGGGTTTTATAGTACCCACTTCGAAAAAGGTCATTGTTTTAATTGCTAGTTCACCTGTTAGTGAAATAACAGCTTCAGCTCCTTTTGGGCAGGTGGGTTATGGAGCCATGAAGAGGTTGTCACAGTGTTGATGTTTTTTGTTATTTTGTGACTTTGAGATTGTTTAGCATGACGAATATGATAGATTCTTCCTGGATCAAATATTCACATGTTATGTCTTTTCCTTGTCCTTTTAAATGCACATGTCATATCAATATTTTCCTTTGCTCGCACTCAACAGCTTCACAACCTTGTATATGGGGCTTTGGTTAATAAGTAATATGGATTATGTACCCAAATAATAATAATAATATGGATTGGTCCTTATAACTGATAAATTAACCAATTTGTTTGTCATCTGCCTTTTGGGTGATAAACAATGTATGTTGATTTTTTTTTTTCTCCACTTGTTAATATTTGTATTAGCATGACTTCTTCAAGCATGTTTTGACTGTATATGCTTGTCATTATGCTAGTCAATGCAAAATATGCTTGTCATTATGCTTTTCTGCTACTTACTGATTCAATATGGCATTGTCTTCCAGGGTGTAGGAAACAATGACCAGAAAGTTCTTGTTCTTGCTGCCACGAATACACCATATGCTCTGGATCAGGTTTTGTGACATTGGTTAATATTCTTTTAAACTGGAACTGCCAATTTGGTTGCTTGTGAATTTCTTCAGGGTTGTCAGAGCTGCTCTATAGTATTACTTATTGTTGTGTACAGGCCGTGAGGAGGCGTTTTGACAAGCGGATTTACATTCCTCTTCCTGACCTGAAAGCTAGGCAACATATGTTCAAGGTAATGTAGATACAAGGCTAGTCCAATTCCTGTGGCTTATCTGATCCTTTTTAATGTTGAATTTAACTGTTTTCACTTGAATCTCATATTTTGTTCTGAGATGAATTTCGTATTACAAAATATCCGCAGTAACTTCATTTCATCCTTTGTTCTTTTTTTTCGGTCTATACAGGTACATTTGGGAGATACACCGCACAACTTGACCGAAAGTGATTTTGAGAGCTTGGCTCGCAGGACGGAAGGTTTTTCTGGTTCAGATATTTCTGTTTGTGTAAGTATGAATGTTTCCCGATGCCCTCGAAGACTTTTGCTGCAACGAGTTGGTCTCTATCCATTGACAATGCCGAGTATCATAACCTGCTTTTCGCTAAACAGGTTAAGGATGTACTCTTTGAACCTGTCCGCAAAACTCAAGATGCCATGTTTTTCATCAAGACCCCCGATGGTATGTGGATGCCATGTGGACCGAAACAGCCTGGAGCTGTTCAGACCACGATGCAGGATCTTGCTGCAAAAGGCCTTGCTGCTAAGGTGCGCCCAAAAATCCTCGACCGTCAATATGTTTTTAGGCAAAATGTCCCTGGCTGTTTTGTCTAATAGTTTTGGTTCATGTTTTTCTGAGTAATTGAACAGATTCTTCCACCACCTATTACAAGGACAGACTTCGATAAAGTACTGGCCAGGCAGAGGCCTACTGTCAGCAAAACCGACCTCGAAGTGCACGAGAGATTCACCAAGGAGTTTGGAGAAGAGGGCTAATGGTTGGATGGACCAGGTATGGGCATTGCCAGTGTATATTGTGTTTCTGTTAGTCCGGGTGGAAATTTTATCTGGTTACATAAAATCTCTCATCGGGTGGAGCGCACTAGATTTTTAATCTTTGATGGTTCCCCCTTGTTGAGATTTGACTATTTATATGCTTGATTTCGCTCCACCATTGTCTGATCGCTTCCACTGTTAATGGAACTAATGTAATGAATGTGATTAAATTTTCTCTATACCTACCGTTTTTTGTGGAGGTTTCTCCGTGACTTCGAGAGTTCGGATCGTCTTTTTTCGGCCTGGAAAGGCAAACTCAAGGTGCAGAATATTAACAATGGGCTCCCCAGGGTGAGGTCAGGTAAACTCTTTTTTAAGTAAAAGCTTGAGGTCAGCTTGTATGGTTCATCGCTGAGCTGCCAGCTGACAAACAAAGCTGACCTCCTAAAACACGAGATAAAACTTACACGCCCAAGGTTCCTAGCGCAGAATGCTATGGACAAGTATGGTGGGTCAGCGGCCCTTCGCACCTATGGGAGCGGAAGAGGTGGAAAGTGAACGAGCTGTGGTGACGGTGATGGGTCTGAAGGTGGCGGGCGGTGTCATGGTGCTTGGTGGAGTCGGAGGATAAAAGGTGGGTGAGGAGAAGTAGAGAGACAAGTGAAGGCGGAGGAGAAAGGAGGGACAAGAATTAATAGTGGGGGTTGGAGGGATTGAAAGCTTTAGTTCGCACGACTTCATTTGCCTAAAAATCTTCATAAATCCTATTTATAAGATTTAGTTTAAGGGTGCTATGTGGTTGAGTTGGGAAAAGTTACCAGGTGTTGAATTTGCACACAAGGCAAGGTAAATTCCGAATATTTTATTTTTATCCAGTGAGGGTATACATTGTCCACCCAATTCAAGAGATATTTTGATGTGGTCTTTCTCAACGTGGATTATTTGTCTTTTTCAGAGTGAATTGCAAGAACTACCATAGAGACTGTTTTATTGCTAGGAGGGCAAGGTGAATAATTTGTTTATATTTTAAATGAATTGATTTTACAAAATTATAGATGATTAGGTTTGTGTTGTTATTACATTTAAATTTTGTATCTCCATCAAGTAGGAATAGAATGTGATCCTTTAACATTAATCTACGTGCAAGATTGTCCCAAGATGCGTTTCTCTCTCCAAAATGAATGATGGTTGTTGTAACCAAGGACGCATTGTTCGCTCTGGCATATGGGTCTCCTGGTTTTGCCTCTTTGAATTTCATTTCAAAAGTTGCTTTCCATATAAATCAAAGCATGGATGCTCTTCTTCTTATTTTTACTACAAACTGTATATGGATAGGAGGAGCCCTATAGTTGTAGAGATGGTCCTCTTCAGCTCAAGATTAGGCACATGAGATATTGTCCATGCTAGTACATGGGTCTCACGATCTTGCTTCTCTGAATTTTGATTTAAAAATTTTGATTTAAAAGGCTGAACGATGATCTCTTCTTATATAAACCAAATGTTTTTTTTTTGACTCACAATCAATAGATTAATGATATCCTCCATTCTGCACCACACCACAATAATGGTTAACTTTCATCTCAACCTAATTAAGAATAGTCTGTGCAATCCTTTCATTCTCATTTAATGGCATTGATGCAAGCCAAGAGTGGAAAATAGGTATGTCTTTTAACATTAACGCTACGTTAGCTTTTTTAAGTTGTCTTTCTTTTTTTGAGGAAATATTTCATTTATTTTTTCATTCTTTTAAGGTTGCAAGTAAGCTAGGTCTATGTCTAGTTTGTTCCACATTATGCTCAACCCTAATTAACTTTATGTTCAAGATTTTGACTTGCATTAAAGTTATCTAGTCCAATCTCGTTGTGGTTAGGTCCATATTAGGTTTGAGGTTTTAAAGCTGGATGTAGATTTAGAACTGAATTTCTGCATGTTAAATTAACTCCATTCAATTTTGATGGGGTTGAACTCAATTTAGTGAGATCCAAACCTGATTTAGACCTATTGTCCTAATTTGAAACCCATGCCTGGCCCAGACATTTTAGCTTTGAATACGATTCTAGGTTGGGTTGGATTTGCACATCTACATTGTATCAAACCAACCTCATCCGACATATATTATCACAGTGATAAATCTATTGTATTCAATTTTGTCCGCGTTGCGATCTAAATTTTTTGCTTTTTTTTTTTTTTTTTTTTAAAAAATTTGAATTTAAATAATCAGTGTAATAATTTATATTATTATTATATATATTAAAATAGAGGTTGGGGTTTGCCATGTAAATAATTTTTTTTGGAGCACCGCCCACCATGTGTCCACTGGATTTTTAAGTATGGCCACACTAGATAGCCACTACGAAATTAGAAATTGCTTGGACCACGTCCAGGTAGATCATCCAAATCCCACTCGCCACACTAACCTTGTATTTTATGATTTTTTTGATTGTGCATTATCTACCGTGCAAGTGCTTCAAAATTTGTGCTGGTTTATTCGAGCGTGGTCTGGGCAATAATTTCTCGAATAAGCAAGAAAAAAGAGCCCGCCAATTAACACCCGAGTCCAATAATCAAGAAATTCCAATGCCATTTTCTACGCATCATGCCATCCGTTTGCTGGTCCCTGCCCGTCCAGCAATTTGGTTCCCATCACTATCCCATCGCATAGCCCCCTTTATGTAACATAGAATTAGGTTGGAGTTTTTGAAATAACGATTAGTCAATTAATTGCTTAATTTCTGATGGGATTGATAGATAAATAGAGTGATTGCATGATATATAAGTGGGGTCTGGCTAAAATTAATTAATTATGGATCTTTCTTAAAAGAAACTCATTATGATTGCTATCTAATTGTTGAAGACTGTTCATTAGCCGATGGTATTTTCCATCTTATAGACTTTTGATTAAATAATTGTAGGCCTCCACGACAATCGGAACTCATCTTCCTCTCGAGCGGTTGAGAGGGAGTTGAATGCAAATTTTTCATGATGATAATATAATAAAATTTTTATTTCAAAAGAAAAAAGTTGATGGAAGAAGAATAAGTCTCAGCCTCCATCTATCATATATTTATTTTTTCTCAAGATACATCCATCATGCATCTACAAGGCTCTATTTTTTTGTTCTCTATTTGGCCACTCTAAGCCTCCTATCTAGTTGTTGAAATTTTTTAGGATGAAAAAAATAGAAAAAAAATGAGATAAAACATGAAAAAAATTAATACTTCAAGCCTTCCACTCTATTGGGCTCTCAATTTTTTTTTTTTTTTTTTTTTTTGTTTTCCTATTTGGCCACTCCAAGCCTCCGACTTGATTGGAATTTTGGAAGATTGAAAAAATAGAAAAAAAATATGATAAAATATAAAAAAAAAATTAATTAAAAAATAAAGATAAAATTTTAATAGAGGAAAGATAAAAAAAATTAAGGATAAGATCTTTCTTCGTATGGACGACTTTTTTCTTTCTATTTTTTTTTAAAATTTTATTATTTTTTTTAAAAATTAATAAAAATAAAAAATATTTGGAAAAAATTAGAGAGGTTCTTAGGTTTTCATCCCATGGGATTATAAGCTAGTTGTTATCCACGTTCTTATCATACAGTTGTTATGCTATGCCATCTTTCATGTAATTAGCCATTATTTTCGTCGCCTATTTTTTTATTTTTTATGATAATTTTTTTTGAATTTTTTTTTTTTTAAAGAAAATTTTTAGAGAGTAAAAGATCTATAATTTTTTCTTTGCCGTCGGAAACCCAAGACCGAGATTCACCACGAATGGGAACAGGATCCATGGCCCTGGGCAGGCAAGGTGGGTGTGGGGGGTGGGGGGTGGTGTGTGGGGATTCGGGGAACCCTCCTTAACTTTATCTGCAACGCGACAGCTAGATCATTAAAATCCAGCATAGAAAAATGCCATATAACCATTAATATTGCAGCAACAATATCTTTGTCCTAAATGGTACTCCGGTGGAGACTATAGACGTACCAAATTATTAAAGCACATACTCTAAAGGCAGCAATAACAACAGGGAAAGCGGTGTCTTATTCAGCTCCGTCGTCGGCCCCCAAGCTCAGGGGGGATGCACTTACAAAGCCTGGTCCAGACCTCATGTGAATCCCCCCTGTTCTTCTGCCTGCCTTTCTGTGGCCCCACTCCAATTCCTCTCACCCATATCCAACTCAGCGCCCTCTCGCACTTTCAACCCGACGATCTCTTTGCTTAAAGCTTCCCCTAAGTTCTCACCATGCACCCCACAAGTGTGAGAAATTATCAGACTCATAAAGCCAATAATTTCTCCTCCAGTTGACCCATGAACCCGTAGTAGTAGTAGGCCCATTCCGATGTACGCCACGTTTCTCCAGGTCTACGAGGTCTATAAAGCAATCTCGGATATCTCCTTTTGGTTAAGGCCTTGGCCAGTTTCTCCTCGTCCTCCTCTCTCTCTCTCTCTCTCTCTCTCTCTCTCTCTCTCTCTCTCTCTCTCTCTATCTATCTATCTATCTATCTATCTATATATATATATATATAAATTAATTCCACTCTATCTCTCCTTCGTCTCCACAAATACCTTCATCCATTTTCGGCAGCTCCATTGAGGAACTGTCAAGCGAGTCCGAGAAGCGGCCGGCGCCTGTGCCGGAGCCACTGCACCGCATGGGCAGCGGCGGCAGCGTGGTGCTTGACCCGACACCGGATATCGGCTTGGAGGCCGAGTCCCGAAAGCTGCCCTCCTCTCAATACAAGGGAGTGGTCCCCCAGCCCAACGGCCGGTGGGGCGCCCAGATCTACGAGAAGCACCAGCGCGTGTGGCTCGGCACGTTCGCCGAGGAGGCCGACGCGGCCCGCGCGTACGACGTCGCCGCCCAGCGCTTCCGCGGTCGCGAAGCCGTCACCAACTTCACTCCCCTCTTGGAGAACGACGACGACGGCGCCGCTGAGCTTGCCTTCCTCGCCGCCCACTCCAAGGCGGAGATTGTCGACATGCTGCGTAAGCACACCTACTGCGACGAGCTCCGGCAGAGCAAGCGCGAGGGAAAGGCCGGCGTCGGTAAGAGGAACCCGCCGAGCTCATTAGGGTTAGCTCGCGACTTATTATTCAGCAAGGCTGTGACGCCCAGCGATGTCGGGAAGCTGAACCGGCTGGTGATACCGAAGCAGCACGCCGAGACGCACTTCCCGCTGAAGTGCGGCAGCGGCACCACCGGGATGCTGCTCAATTTTGAGGACGCAAGTGGGAAGATATGGAGATTTCGGTACTCCTACTGGAACAGCAGCCAGAGCTACGTAATGACCAAAGGGTGGAGCCGGTTTGTGAAGGAGAAGAGCTTGAAAGCTGGAGACGTAGTTAGTTTCCGGCGGTCGAGGGGCCCGGAGAAGCGGCTTTATATCGATTGGAATCCGCGAGGGGTGGCGGCGGATTTGGCTACTCCACAGGTGGTGAGGCTGTTTGGGGTGAACATTTTTAGAACTCCGGCTGGGTGTGGAGGTGGTAACGGTGGTGGTGGGGAAGGGAAGAGGGGGAGAGAGATGGAGTTGTTTCCACCGGAGCAGTTCGTTAAAAAGCAATGCGTCGGAGGAGCTCTGTAGTACTAGCTTTATTATCCCTCTCTCTCTCTCTTTTTTTCTTTGCTTTTATTATTTTCATGTTGGGGAAGCGTAGTAAAGATGGTAAAAAAGTTGATGCTCGGTGGCAGCAACGGAACTTTTTAAAAGTAAATATTTTACTCATTTTCCCTCAGCTATGACTCAGTACGAGTTTGATGACGATTTACAGTCACCAAGAAACTTTTATGGAGGCTAAAGCTGGTCCTTGATGGTAACCGAGTTAGGAACGAGTAGTTGCTGTGTTGCTCCAAATCTAAGATTCTTAATACAACAAATATGACTTCATATTAAACAAATCTGCGAGCAGATATACAGATCTCAGTGGCTGAAAGGGGACGGAAATCAAGAATACATAACCTAAAACTGACTGATAGTTTGGTCGAATAATGACAGAGATCTATATGGTCTTGAATGAATGGATAGACTCCAAACCAAGATCATGATTTTTTTGTCCTTTGTTACGAAATTTTGAACTGAAAAGCATCCTCTTCATCGCTTTTTGGCAAAGCACATTCCGGTTCAATGAAACCTTTTTTGTCTGCTCTCTCTCTCTCTCTCTCTCGTCCGGTGCCAAACTATAAGAGTGCCAAGATGTTAGTAGCTAGAGGTCGATGGGTTGTATAGGTGTGCCAGCATGCCCTGCAAGGATAGGTATACTGGCTATCGGATATGTTAGTTGGCAGATAGCCAGCTGAGATAAAGAGTATATTGAAGAATATAAACGTCACAAGAGCACGAATCTTTTGCGGTGCATGGTTTGCAACAAAGAGTGCGGTACAGCATCCAATGGTCATTGTCAAATAAGACAAATCCATGCATATGTCATATATGGCATATCAATGTTAATAGCCATTCATCAAGCCATCAATGTTATACAGTATTTTCTAGTGCAAATCATGCATCGTAGAGGATCGTAGGTCGCCTCACAAACTTTGAAAAAAGAGATTATGTGATCATCAGACATATGGTATGTGAATGATCCGCACATGAGTTGTGTTGTATACCATGCATGAAAGTGTTCGAAGCACGTATGATGCAATTAAATGACTCATAGTTGGATAACTTGCTGGCAAATTTTCTGTGCAAAAATGGCGAGCTAGCCATGTAATAGGCTGGAAGAACATGTTAGGGCGTCTAACATAATTTAACATGAGTTCAGCCACCTCATGAGCCAACAATGAGAAATTCATCTTTGATGGTAACAGGTCCAATGGCAATGGTAGTCAAGAAATAATATTGTCGGGTCTCAAATGGTAGGAAAGGCTATTAAATTAAAGCACAAGGGAAATTGAGAGCCAGGGACTAAAACGACCAGCCCAGGCTTTGAGGTTCCAATGTAGTCTTCATTTGTCCCTCTACGTACGCTTTATTTTAATAACAAACTTTCAAGGAATTAATATAGGTAGTTGGGCCAGGTCAATGAGCCATACCTTGAAGGTACGGAGTGCGCATGGCCAACGCTGCTTGCTAGCTGGCGGGTCTGAAGTCTTCAGGACTACATGTTTGTAAAAATCTATTTAGCCCACGTTTTAGCTCTTGGGCAGCTCTTGTCTTTAGAAGATGATTGGCGATCGATATTTATGTTGAGAAAAATATTTTAAAATTTAATTTATAAAAAATTAAAAATAAAATTTAGGATGATAAATAGAGTTCAATGAGTTGAAAAATAGTTCAAACAAAATTCAGATAAAAAAGATACGTACGAAATAAGATCGAAACTAGATAGCTGACCCTCGAACCCATCGAAGGGGCCCACAGATGGTGCGGCCTAGACTGACAGTGCGCGGAGATGCTGGCCCGACCAGGCATGCATGGGTTCCCAACCTAGACCCCTCATTGGGTTCATCACGGACCGCTGGCTCATGGGCGCTTCTATGGACCAATCGATCGA
Organism: Cocos nucifera; assembly: GCA_006176705.1. Lineage (NCBI taxonomy): Eukaryota > Viridiplantae > Streptophyta > Magnoliopsida > Arecales > Arecaceae > Cocos > Cocos nucifera. The sequence continues at coordinate 409,640 of QRFJ01000072.1, read as the reverse complement.
TTCTTAATAGGTTTCATGCGGTCCACATGGATCGGCATGTGTTTGTTGGTGGTTTCCCGTGCAGTGTATCGCAATCGGATGGCTCAAACATGAGTTGGTTGTGATCCGATAGTCCAGACTCGATCCTAATATAATCAGGATAGTTTATGCACGATCCAATGGTTCAAAAGAGAGCCAATCACAATCGAACGGTCTAGAATTGATCTCTAATATGTTTAGGACTAGGTTTCTTATTGGAACACTATTTTTAAATTTTTGAAGTCTATATAATTTCGATTGACGAACCATTTATTGCGTCGAAAAGCTAGTGACATTTCGGAGGTGTTAAAAGACTTCTTGAGAAATTTTAGAGAGCTTTTATGAGGATTTTGAAACTTCTTATTGAGAAAATCTTGTACAAGGATTAAGTGATAAGTTTTTCTTATCTTGTTTGGTTTTTTTCTTCTCTCATAGTAATTAAGCTTGCACGTTTCGTAAAGGTAGACCTTGGTCTAATCTACGTATACTTAATTCTATGCTCTCTTGTCATGTATTCTTCTTTCTTTCTCTTGCGGTATCCATACATGATCGAATGCAATACAAGTGATATCGAGAAAGTCTTGAGGTTATGGTATCTTAGCCAGACTTTCACAATAATTGATATTAAAGTAAGTTGATACCTCCAATAATTGGTATCAGATCAAGTTGATACCATAACAATTGATATTAGAGCAAGATGATACCAGCGTATATGGTTACCCAGATCATGATGGTGTTAATGGAGATCAAAAAAGATGGAGAAGACAAGCATAATCAAGGTAGAGATTAGTCGATTCAATGAAAAAGTAATTTCTCCATGTGGCAAGTGAGGGTGAAGAACGTGTTCATCCAACACGGTTTGATAGATACTTTCTTAAATGAAAAAAAATCAGATACCATAGAGGAGAGGATCTGAAAGTGGCTATAGATGTAGATATATAGTGAGTACTATCTATATGTATCTGACGGATGACGTGGTGTTCTATATACTTGGCGAGATTTTTTCGATGGTGCTATGGTCGAAGCTCGAAAAGTTGTATATGGCAAAGTCTTTCACCAACACCCTCTTCCTTTGGAGGCAGTTCTATCAACTGTGAATGACCGAGAGATAGAGCGTGCATGAGCATCTTAGCCACTTTCAGAAAATTTTTATTGATCTTCTCAGTGTAGATGAGAAGGTTGAGGAGAAGACCAGGGTGTTGGTCTTGCTAGCGTTGCTTTTTCTTTCATATCAGTCTTTGATGACTGCTCTTCTAGTAGGAAAGAGCACCATCAAGATGAATGAGGTCACTGTGGTAACTCTTCAGAATGAGGTTCTCAGGAGGGAGAACTCGGCTTCAAGCTTAGATGGCGGCAGCTCAGCTTTGGTGATTTCTAAAGGAGAAGGTGACAGCAGATGAAGCGGTAGAGGATTACAAGGAGGACGATCCAAGTCCAAGGTGAGGGATTCTAGCAAGATCAGATGCTACCAATGTGATGAGTTGGAACATCATGTTAGAGATTGTCCGCAGCTCAAAGATCGGATGAGAGCCACTATGGTGACGGCCAGTAGTGAGTCAGAGGATGATATCCTAGAGATATCTGATGATATATTTATTTTTTATCAATAGTGGATATTAGATTTTGCATGTACATATTATATTTATTATAGAGAGGAGCAGTTTAACTTTCTAGAGAGAGTAGTGATGGCACTGTTCATCCATCGAATGGATCGAGCTATGCGGTCAGAAATATTAGGATGATCAACTAGAGGACACATGATGGTGCAGTAAGGAGATTGGGAGAGGTCCGATACATATTCAATTTCAAGTGAAATCTTATCTTACTTAGCAGACTGAATTCAAACGGCTACAAATGGATAGTTGATGATGGAACCCTGAAGATCATGCACGACGATAAGATTATTCTGAAGGAGAAGAAGAAGATAAAAGGACATTACTATCTAACAGGGAGCCCAGTACGAGGTAGAACTTCAGGAGCTAGAGGAAGCCCAATATGAGATGGAGCTTCAGATGGAGATGGATCGGACATGAGATGCGAGACTCGAAAGAATGAGAGGCGACATTGTAGAATGAAATTTCTATTACCACAGGAGGCTACCCTGAGTAGGTCTCAGATCAGAGTGATCATAGACATTGATGGAGGTGGGATCGAGCGGCCTAGCTCGACTCTCATGTTTATCCATCCATGAGACAGTAGGCATGCCAGACATAGGGACGAGATAAATCACGAGCTCTTAAAGATAGATGAAGATCAAATATCGAGTTAAGATGATGATTGTTGAGAAAAATACCTCGAAATTCATCCATAATAAATCTAAAGCGAGGTCCAAGATAATGAATGGAGTCCAACGAGCCCAAGAACAATCCAAATGGAGTCCAGACGGAGAAGATATGCGCAAAATAATATCGGAGTGGGGTAGCCAGCTCTCGGGCCTATTGGAGAGGCCCATAGGTGGCGCCGGTCGGCAGTGGCATGGCCAAGGCTGGTAACGCTCGACGGCACTAGGCCAGTCGTGTGCTGGGTTGACCAGGCACGTGAGCGCATGCGGGGGCACGCACGGGCCATGCGGGCGCCCAACCCATACCCCTCATGCGGTCCATTGCAAACCACTGGCTCATGGGCACCTCTATGGACCGGCCGATTGATTCCCAATAGGTTTCACGTGGTCCATGTGGACCAGTAGGCGTTTCTTGGTGGTTTCCTGCATAGTATGTCACGATCGAATGGCTCAGACATGAGCCGGTCATAATCCAACGGTCCAAACTTGATCCTAACGTAATCAAGATTACTTGTGCACGATCCGACAGCTTAGGATGGAGCCGGTCATGATCGGATGGTCCAGAATTGATCTCGAATATTTTTAAAATTGGGTTTTCTATTGAAATACTATTTTTAAGTTTTTGGAGTTTATATAACTCTGATTGACAAATCGTTTGTTACATCGAAAAGTTGGCGACGTCTCGGGAGGTACTGAGAGGCTTTTTGAAAGATTTCAGAGAGCTTTTATGAGAGTTTTGAGGTTTCTTGTTGAGAGATTTTTGTATAAAGATTGAGTGGTAAGTTTTTTTTGTATTGTTTGGTATTTTCTTTCTCTCATTGTAAAGCTTGCACGTCCCGAGGAGGTAGACCTTGGTCTAATCCACGTATACTTGATTGTGCTCTCTTATCTTGTATTCTTCTTTCTTTCTCTTATGATATCTACACATAATCAAGTGTAATGCAAGTGGTATCGAAAAGATCCTGAAGTTATGGTATCCTGATCAGACTTCCATAACAATCGGTATCAGAGCAAGTTGATACCCTCAATAATTGGTATTAGATCAAGTTGATACCATAATAGTTTGAAAATGAGGATATTATAGATGGGCAAGAAGGCTCTCCAATGAGTGACCACGTCTTCTATTAAATCTTGCAAGAATTTTTTTATTATATATTTCAACATAGATCTCGAGAATCACCAGTTGTTCATACCAACATAAAGTGTGTCTATCTTTAAAAAAATGATTGCTTGTCACGTAGGAAATTATTTTTTTTGGGGTAACCATTATCATGTAGAATTTTAAGGTAACGAACTGCGCGCATGTTTAGTTTGCTTCCTTCTCCATTTCTGGTTGAGACATCATGCAGCATCATTGCCCATGGACATTGGTCACATCTGATAGCTTATATTTTTAAACAACACTTGCGCTTCAAAGCAATGTCAGCCTTCTGGATATTATAATTCAGTAACCAAGATCTCAATGACGAACTGGAAGGCGGTAATCACTTGATACTTAATTACAAGTTGGCTGAGGCAGACTGTAGTGGCCATACGCGTGCAAACTAGCTCATGCAAGTGGTGAAATTTAGAGCCGACCTGATGTGGCCATTCCTCCGAAGTCCAATGACAAGTGAAAGCTTCTACCTTTTTTCCCATGCTTTTTAATTTTTAAGTTGGAGGTACCTGTTTTATGTTTGTTCTTTTTAGCAAGTATTATACCATTGCACACGTGGTGTGAACAGGAGGAGAGAGTCTTCTCTCCTCCGGCTAAGAAACCAATTGCCTCCGGATCTAAAGAGATATTTAGTTGGAAAGGGTTAGAATCTGAAAGCGGAATGAAAATGGATATCTCTTATTTTAATCATTCAATTGGGATTCTTATTCTAAAGTAGAATAAAAATAGTTCAATCTATCTCAAATTTAATTTTCATTCTCTTTTAAAAATTTAATTTTTTATTTTAATTTTAATTTCAATCACGAACTAAATATTTTATAAAAAATTTAAAATAATATGCAAAAAGATCAAACAATAATCAACATAAAAATATATAAATAACACTCAAGAATCAGAGCAGGATCCAAAAACTTCTGCACCCAAAAACTACTACCTAAACATTAAGTCAAAGTAGGTTTTTTGTTCTCATATTAGTATATAATTCTTTTATTAAAAATTAAAATTATTACATCTATTGATTTTTTTTAAAAAGAATTAGATACAGATTACATCAAATTGAAAAAATAAAAATCCGAATTGAACTACTGAGAACATGAAAGAGGAATCTAGTAGCAACGCTTTGACTCTTCTTTAAATGCCTTTCAGACATATTCATCCTATCTACAAGTTCCATGAAGAAGTTGAAACAAGTTAAATAGCATTTATTGGTACAGCTGATCATAAATGAATGACATTTTTTCCTAAAAAGGACATAATTTTGAACGCCAATAGCTAAAACTTAAACTAATTTCAAATCACATGACAAAATGACAAAATTGTTATTTAGGAAGAGGAGGAAAACAATGCAACCTCAATTACTATTATTTAAAATTTAATTTATAGGAGCAAATATTATAATTTATGAAAAAAGTTCTTTCAATTCCTCAATAGGAACAATAAATTTAAATTGCTCCAAAATTTCACTAGTCTCCTATAGTCTGAATATATATAATAAATTCTATTTTATAAAATTATAATTAAGTATTTAATCAATAATTTATTTTATTTTTTTTTTTACTCTAAATTTTTAAATTTTTTCTTTCTTCTCTTTCACATCTTGTTTCTGGTGCTTCTCCGCTCCCCTCTCCCCTAAACTTATTTAACGCAGAAGTTAAACCTGCATCCCATTTATATGCAACCAGAAGCTCGACCAATTCCATAATAATCGATGTAAGCAAAGTTGTATGCACCTCTAGAAAACGCAGGACATTTGTGGCCCTCGGGCAGTAGTACGATCTTGCTAGATCTCACATATTTACCATCTAAGGGGTTCTTTTTGGCAATAATGGTACCGGGCCGGCTGACAACGTTTTCCTAGCTTTTTTTTTTTTCTTTTTTTTCCAGCACGAACAGCGAGTCCGTGGATGGGAAGCAGCCAAGGTTACCCATGTACGTAAAGTCAAGTTGCTGAACCGCAGTGAAACTGTTTCAATTATACCTCCAATGAACGAGAAATTATTGCATGCATCAGGTGCAATTGAATCGCATAAATCCCACAATAGATGGCATGCCACGCTCTCTCTTATATTTCACCGATTCTCGATTGCATAGTATTTACCGTGCATTTGCTTCGAGATATGCCCTGGTTCACTTGCGTCTGGTGCACGCAATAATTTCTCCCAATGAACTATCGCATGGGTTGGTCTATTACTACCCCAAAAAAAATATAATAATGAGTAGTACGAGGGTACGTCGGAACCCAGTAGTGCATCAAAGGAATCCAACGTCAGCATTTGGGTTCAACACTGCGGCCAACCATTTTTTACCTAAAGGTCTTTGAGAAAAGTGAGATCTTTGGTGCACTCGCGGAGAAAAGTGACTTGGAAGCATTAGATTCGCTGGACGAGACATGATCTGTGAATGGTAAAATCGATAGGTGCCAAAACAGGTCAAGTCGTATGTTGTACGGGAACGGGACGCTCGATCCATAAAGGGAATTTTAAGAATTTTAAGGGAGTGAGAACTGGCCTTGGAAATAAAAGAACGAACTATTTGTTACAGATGGTGCTACATAAGCTATAAATATTGGCATTGTAGTGCGGGCAGTAAACATGGTAACGGTTCGCAACCGTGCATGTAAAAAAGAAAAGAAAAGAAAAAAAAAGAAGAAAAAGACAATGGAGGAGAAGAAGTAGAACAGGTCTTGATGATTAATTCCAAGTGCCTGGCTTCAGGAGTGTTAACCTGAGGTAATTTCAAGAGAAGGCTACACATTATTAGCCCATTGCTTGCAATCTGAACTATTCATAAAAGTACATTAGAGAGAGAGGGAGAGGTCTTCCCATGCAAATTGATTGTTGTGTAAAACCTTTTTCTTTTCCCTCTATATGTTCTGAAAAATACTGCTTTATACTTTCTTGCAAGGTGCTTTGCAGGGTAAGATAGGGCTCTTCATCCAATATCACTGAATCATAAACAACCACCACCAAAAAAAAAAAAAAAAAGTGGATACGATGAAATATATGACTATGGCAGTCAATTTCATATACAAACTGGTTTAGGATGCTACAATAAAAAATAATAGTACTAAAATAAAAGTGGATTTAATTTGAAAAGTATTGTATATATGGTGTAGAAAACATTTTCTAAGCATAAATACCATCCACCATGTCACAAAAAGATCATATTCTATAATGTAAATGCTCGATGAACCACACCATTTAATAATCCTATCAAAATACCGAACTGACCAGCATGTGATATGCTAGCAATTCAATTTATTGAGAAAAATGTCTTGAATTCTTCTACAATAAGTTCGCAACGAGATCTAAGATGACGAATGGAGTCCAACGAGCCCGAAAACATTCCAATCAAAGTTCAGATAGTAAAAATATGTGCGAAGAAATATGCGAAGCTGTCGGATGGGATCCATAGATTGGTGCAGGATGGAGCGAGCCATGTGGGTCAGCCAAGCTCGGTGCGCGGGTGCATGGACGGGCCCAGCATCGGGCTCACGAGAGTGCGCTCTTGCACGGCCCAGGCCGGGCACGCATTGGCATGACCCAGGCCTAGGTAGCCAGGCACGCTGGCACGGCCCAGGCCCAGGCCTTGTGTGCGCACCGCACAGCCCAGGCGGTGATGTTGGGGGCTGATTCGGGTGCTCACAGCGACAGCATGCCACGTGCGCATGGAGACATGCATAGTACGGGCGACAGCGCGTGGGCACGCGCATGGGAGTATCTCCACAGGGTCTATGGCTCTTTACCTATGGACCAAACTCTTTCATGAGATTCAAAGATAAATTTGTATGATCCAGCGGCCATAGAGAGCTGCGGTCGTGATCTGATGGCCTGGAGTCACTTTTGAAATTGAATTTGACTACAAACTCCAATCCAGAGTAGGATTGTGGCCTTTAAAAGGCCTAGAGTAGCTCGAGAGATGCTATGTGGTGGCTTGGTGGTGAGTTTGCTGAGATCTGAGGCGATAGAGAGCAGAAGAGAGTGCCACTAGATAGCAGGAGTAAGATAGATAGCTAGGTAGCGGACTGTGGTTATTTCAGAGAGTCAACAAGAGAGAGTTTGGTAAGGATAGTTTTTTGTTGAGAGAATTGTATATATGAGTTGAGAATGGATAATCTTCTCTTGTATCTATTCTTTTTTCATAATGAAGCTTTGCATGCCCCATGGAGATGAGCCTTTGGGCTGATCTACATACTTAATTATCCTTTTTTTTATTTTTTTCTTTTTTTCTATCGTAATATTATGGTACTATATCCTCATCAATTGATATCAGAATAAGTTGATACTACAATAAATTGGTATGAGAGCTAGGTGGCACTGAAGCATAGATTACAGCAGTGGTGTTAAAGATTTAGGAATATGGAGAAGATAAGCGCAATCAAGATGGAGATCAATAAGTTTGATGGGAAGGATAATTTTTTCTTATGACAAGCAAGAGTAAAGAATGTCCTCATCCAACATGAATTGATCGATGCTCTCTTATACGATGAGATGCCAGTCATCATGGAGGTGAAGGATTGAAAGCGGATCTAAATGTAGGTGATGAGCACGATTCGCTTGTACTTAGCGGATGATGTTATGATCCATGTACTTGGTGAGACTTTTCTAACGGCATTATGGTCAAAGCTCGAGAAATTATACATGACAAGATCGCTCACCAACATGTTATTCCTTTGGAGGCAGTTCTACCAGTTATGGATAGACGAAGATCAGAGCGTGCAGGAGCATCTATTTTTACTTTTAGAAGATCCTTACTGACTTCCTCAGCATTGGCAAAAAAGTTAACGAAAAGATCAGAGCATTGGTCTTGCTATCATCACTTTCATCCTCTTTTAAGTCTTTGGTTACTGCTCTTCTTATAAGTAAGAACACTATCAAGATGGAAGAGGTAACTTCTGCACTACTTCAGAATGAGATTCTCAAGCGAAAGAACCAAGCCTCGAGTTCAGATAACAACTCGATTCTAATGATGACTAGAGATGATGGTGGTAGAAGATTGCGAGGTGGGCGGTCTAAGTCTAAGACAAGGGACCACAATAAGATTAGGTACTATCGGTGCGACGAGTTGGAACATCGAGTCAAGAATTGTCCATAATTCAAAGATTGGACATATGCTATTATAGCGATGATCAGTAATGATACAGAAGATAGTGGTGATGTTTTTATCGTTACTAATGAGATATCTACTTTTTTCTTTCAGTAGATTATGGATTCTGCTTGTTTTCATCATGTATATTGTAGAGAGAAGCTATTTAACTCTCTAGAGACTAGTGAGGACACTATATTTCTGGCAGATGGATGGAGCTGTGAGATCAAGAGAAGTAAGATGGTCAGCATGAAGCTTCATGATAGAATAGTAAAGAAGTTGGATGAGGTCTGATACATACGCAGCTTTAAGAAGAATCTAATCTTACTGAGTAGACTGGATTCGACTGGCTTTAGATGAAAAGCTGATGGAGGAATCCTAAAGATCATGCACGATAGTAGCATAGTATTAAGAGAAAGAAAGTATGAAAGACACTACCTCATGACGGAGAGCCCAGTGCAAGGTGGAGCTCCAAGTAAAAATGAATCGAATACGAGACAGAAGACTTGGGAGGACGACATGTGACGTTGCAAGATGAAGAATCTATTATCGCAAGAGGCTATCTCGAGCTGATCTCAGGTCAGGAGGATCATAGTAGTTAACAGAGATGGGATCGAGCGGCTTGGCTCGACTCTCAGGTTTGCCCATCCATGATCAGCAGGTGATTACCTCAGGGCATAAAGGCGCTAGTGTAGGAAAAACTAGATTTTTTCTGCTATAGGATCGATCTGATTTGATCAGATCTATAGTAAAATTTTAAAAATTTTTCTACAAATCTAATCAGATATGACAGTTCTCAAATTTGATCCGTATGATCTGATATTAAAAATAAAAATTAAAAGAAATCAATAACAATCTTTGTTACCTATTTAGGGTAAACTATTATTTGGATAATGATCTGGTTGCATCTGAAGCTTTGGATTTAGCCGCGCACGTGTCCGACCTTTATCGGAGTCCACTTAGGTTGGTTCTGGAAGTCTTCTCTTACTGGATCTGATGTTAAAACTTCACATCTAAAATCTTCTGCTAGATCCTTCAAAATAGCTTTCAAAGGCAATGCTTTCGTCTCACGAACTAGTTATCTGATTGCCTGATCTTTGCACCAAATACTTTAGAACTTGTGCTGGATTTGTGCCCAACTCTTAGGCATGGAGAAGAAGGAGAGGATCAAATAAGGGAGGCATGGAGAAAATGGGAGAGGCAGGCTTTGCTGTATAGAATTATAATGCACAACAGCTTGCGTAGGATCCCTTTTATAGATAAACTCAAGAGTCCCTTTACATGGTACTTTGACCAAGTCAAAAATGACATGCAGAAGGACTCTCCACCTGATCTCTATGCCACACCCTTTTATTCTTCGAATTTTGTCACACAAAATTCAGAGAAAAATGATGTCAAAAATTGGATAAGAAAAAGGGTGGTGCAAGCAACTAATCTCCAAGGTATTTGATCTCATCAAGCACCTTTGATCCAGTCAAAATCATTTTGAATGGGCCTCTTTCCTTATCCATATGGGGTGCATGCCTAGGGGAACGTGCACCCTCTCCTCTCTCACGAAAACACCTGGGGGCATGCGCCTCTAAAAAATCTCTAGGGGGTGCATGCCCCCCCTCTCCCTTCTTTCCTTCATTTGGGTCAACCTTTGACCTTTATCCTAAAAATTTTAGAAATTAGCAGGTCTTATCCTATTCTCATCTGATGGATTAGGATAAGTCTAGATTAGGTTAGGATAATATTTTTCTAACCAGGACAAGCTCTAGTCAGATCAGGATAAGATTTTTGGATGAGCCAAATCTAATTTGACTTAGTCGAGACAAACCAAAATGATTACAAAAGAAGAATGTTAGACTCAATTATGTGCTAGCATGATTTTCTTGAACCTAATTGGATCTAATCCAAAGCAATTGAACTGGTTAGCTCAATTGATAACATCCAGATTTAAACTCTTATTTGTGTGATCCAATTAGGTTTAGTTCATATGGTAATGAGACATATCACGATCGACATCATCGAAACATCCTTCAATGGATCAAAACTCTTCCAGTTCATCCAATTAGAATGATCGATCATCAAGATTATTCTAATTGCTTCCAAAATCTACTAGTGATATTTAGCAATATATGATGGCAATCCATCAAAATCGAATGCGAATCTCTAGGTACAGTTATCTATATAATTGGGTTCTTCCATCACAAGCTCTGACAGGATTAGGGTTAAGATAAACTCGTCAAACCCAACACTCCATCATATGATTGAATCATTCGATTCGAGTCCAATGTAAAATCCTAATAATTTTTTTTTCTATTATATCACACTGCCATGGCCATGGGCTTAAGGATTCGATCTCATGATCATTATAGGACTACTTCTTCTCTACCAAAATTGATAGACCTCATCTTGATGCGGTTCAGTTCCTACAATAAACATGCTATAGCCAACATACACCTCAGAATTTCGAATGGCTAGAAGATTGAGTTATGATGTAGTCAAACTATAGCACACTCAAGGTGAACTGCCTATGCACCTCAGGTTTAAGAATCAGACACACAACTGCAGCATCGAGCTTAGTCATTGATGAGAAGATAAACTCTCTTATGATTGCTCGAGATGGTCATGCTCAGTATCCTCATTCTCAATGAATACCTATACTCTCACTCTGGTATCTCTATACCATAAACTCAAGACTCATTTATCTTAAAAAAGCGATCCTACATTGATTTTCTAAATCGATTACCATCTCGTGATGATCCTACAATCGGAAGCAGTTTATGAGCTAATTATGAAAATACATGTCTTAAACTTTTAACTCTTAAAAATATATATTATCAAACCTATTAACTCAAAGAATGTTTCATAGACACTTTATGCATAATGTGATAGAAAAAATAATTATTTATTAATTTTAAGTTAAAATTATAAAAATGCCTTTATAATGTGTATTATAAGTATCAGTCAATTTGACTTTTAGGCCATTCATCTAACAAACTTTCATTTGACTTAAAGCCAATTGGCTACAAATCTAAGTTTCATCTTCTCAAGATGGGCTTTGATGTTCTGCTGGCTTAACATCTTCGTTAATGGATTTGCCATATTATCTGCGGTATTGACTCTCTTGATCTTGACGTATTTTTTCTCGAGATAATCGTGGATGAGGTGATATCGTTACTCGATGTGCTTGAACTTCTGACAAGATCTTGGCTCCTTAGCTAGAGCAATGACATCATTATTATCGCAGTATAGAGGGACGGTATTCAATGGCATCACTCCAAGTTCTATAGTGAATTTCTTGAACCAAAATACCTCCTTCATAGCTTCCAATGCAGCGATATATTCTATTTTTATGGTGGAGTCTACTATCATGGTTTGCTTGAAACTCTTCTAGCTAACAGCACAATCATTGTATATAAATAGACTATCAGATGTCAACTTTTAATCATCTATGTCAGACATAAAGTCTAAGTCCATATACCCTTGAACCTAAAGTTCTCCATTACCAAAGATAAAAAATATATCTTTAGTCCTCAAGTATTTAAGGATACACTTCATAGAAGTCTAGTGCTCATTGCCTATATTTGATTGATACCTGCTCGTGACACTCACAACATATGCAATATCAGGTCATATATACAACATGGCATACATGAGGCTCTCTATTATCGATGCATAAGTGATCTTGCTCATACGTTCAATCTTTTCAAGTGTGTTGGGGCACATTTTCTTGGAGAGATGAATGCCATGTCTAAAGGGCACTAGTCCCCTCTAGGAGTTTTTCATACTGAATTTCTTCAGCACTTTCTCTATGTACATCTTCTGTTATGGACCCAGCATCCTATTTAGTCTATCCCTATAGATCTTAATTCTCAATATAAAGGATGCCTCTGCTAGGTCTTTCATAGAAAATTCTTTCGACAATCATATTTTGACTGATGTCAACATGAAAATATCATTCCTAATTAGGAGGATATCATCCACATACAATATGAGAAAGACAACAACGCTCCTACCGATCTTTTTGAAGACATAGGGCTCCTCATCATTTTTAATGAAACCAAATGATTAGATCAGCTCATTAAAACGAGTATTCCAGCTCCGAGATGCTTGCTTAAGTCCACATATGGACCTTTGCAACTTGCAGACCTTATGATCACTATCACTGGATGTAAAATCGAGCAGTTGTTCTATATAGATATCTTCCTCAAGATATCCATTTAAGAATGCCATTTTCACATCTATTTATCATATTTTATAATTAAAATAGACTGCAACGACATGCAATATGTGGATGAATTTAAGCATGGCTATCGATGAAAAGGTATCTTGATAGTCAATACCTTCGCACTAACTATACCCTTTTACTACTAATCTAGCCTTGAATGTCTCTATATTTTCATCTGTACCTATCTTTCTCTTGAAGATTCATTTACATCCAATAAATATAATACCTTCAAATGGATCTACCAAGGTCCAGACTTGGTTTGAGTGCATCGAGTCAATCTTTGACTTCATTATCTCTAATTATTTCTCAGAGTTGATATCTGATATCACCTTATCATAGATTTTGGGATTATCACCATAAACCTTATTTTCTATGAGAAATATTTTTTCTACATCCTCTGAAATGATATCTAAGTACCTCTTGGGAGGATGAAAAACCCTACTTGACCTTCGAGGTGGAGGAGGTTGTGTTTGGATCGATTGATTGACTAGGTTCCATAGGTTCATTAGCTCATTGGTTTTTGGAGACCTTCTCGTTGAGCCTAATCTATCTTCTAATGCCACCATCTTGAATAAATTATTTTTTTTAAAAAAATGACGTGTTGACTCACAATCATATTATAGTCTTTCAGAAGATAGAAATAATATCCTAACGACTCTTTAGGATATCCGATAAATCAAGCTCTAAATAATCTAGACTCTAATTTATTCATCTATTATCTCTTGATATGGGCCAGACAATCCTAAATTTTAAGATGACTTAGATTTGATTTTTTACCATACCATATCTCATATGGTGTGGTAGGAATGATTTTAGAGAAAAATCTATTCAGTAAATAAATCATTGTCAATAAACTATGTCCCCAAAGAAAATTAGGAAGATCCATGTAGCTCATCATGGATCGGATCATATCTAATAGGGTTTGATTTCTTCATTTTGAAATTCTGTTGAGTTGAGACATTTCAGGTGGAGTCCATTATGAGACTATGTCATTGTCCTTGAGATAGTTCAGAAATTTTTGACTAAGACATTTACCTCCTTGATCGAAGAATCTTAATGAACTTTTTAGTTTGCTTTTCTACTTTGTGTTTGAATTTTTTAAATTTTTTAAAGCCTTCAGACTTATGTCGCATCAAGTATACATACCTATATCGAGATAGATCATTGGTAAAGATGATAAAGTAGAAAAAATTACTTCTGACCAACATATCAAATAGGCCGTATACATCTATATGTACTAGGGCAAGTAGGTCTATGGTCCTTTCTTCATGTCCTATGAAAGGGAGCTTGGTCATTTTGCCTTGAAGGCATAATTCATAAATCGGATATGACTCGAAAGTCAATGGACCCATAAGTCTGAATTTTTTTAATTTGTTAATTCTATCTTCTGCTATATGACTTAGCCTAAGGTGCCATAGATACCTTTCGTTTAGATTATCCCTAGGTCATTTAGATCCTATGGTATTCACGTTTTGTTCGACATTAAACACAAAAACATTAATATATAATTGATAGAGATCGTTAATTAAAAAATTACTTATAATTTTATTTCTTTAAAAAAGATAGTATAGTGGTCCTTAAGTAAACTAATTATATAATCTTCTTGTGCTAAATAAGAAAAAAAAATCAAATTCCTTCTTACTGTAGGCACATAATAATAATCTCTAAGTACTAAAACTAATCCTGACAGTAGTCGAAGAGAGTAGGTTCCTGCAGCTATAACAGCAACTCTTGCTCTATTTTCGATGCGTAGAATCATCTCACCATCCCTCAGTCTCCTACTCTCTTCAGGATCCTACATGGAAGTGTACAAGTAAGCATTAGAACTAAAGTCAAGTATCCAATTAGATGCAGAAGAAATCGTAAAGTTAGATTCAATGACAAGCATATCTTCAGAAGGACTTGCCTCCTTATTCTTCAAGCTGGCCAGGTATAAAGGATAGTTTCATTTTCAATGACCGTCAGTGTTACAATGAAAATATTTTTCTTTATTAATGGTCTTCTTCTTCGGTTCATCCTTCTTTTTCTTTCTACCTTCTACCTTCTACTTCTTTATAGACTTCTTCTTCTTTCCAAATGACTTTCTTTTGGAGGAAGTCCGCTCCACAGCAAGAACTAAATCTTTTGAACCTTTTGTAGAAAGCTCAGAAGTAACCAGCATGTTCATAAATTCAGCTAAGGTACATTGTAATTTATGAATATGAAAGTTCATGATAAATTATCCATGTGCATCAATCAAGGATTATAGGATCACATCAATCTACAGGTTCTTGTCTAATACGATATTGAGCTTCTTAAGCTCGTATAAATCCTTGATCATTATCAAATAATGATCTTGGACCGACTACCCATCATGCATCCGAGTCTTAAAAAGTCTTCGGAAGACTTGATATCGGGCTGCATGACTCTGCTCATCAAATAACTCTTGAATATGTGCCAATATTTGGTGTACAGTTTTGATGTCTTAATGTTGGCGCTGTAATTCATTTGACATTGAGCCCAATATATAGTACCTAGCTTTATTATCGTTGTCCATCCACTTCTCTAGAGATGCTCTCTATTCAGTGGTCAAACGAGTTGATAAAATGAGAGGATCCTAGTCCAATACATAGGTCAGCTTTTTAGAGTCCAAAATAATTTTGAAATTTCTCAGACAATCTTTGTAATTGGGTTCGATCAGTCTGTGGATATCTAGGATTCGGATTAGGAGGTTGGACGCAGACATTTTTCTATGGAGAGTCAAAATTTCTAGTTAGACTTTGTAATTAGATTTAACTAATTTATTTAAAAATTTTATTTTTAAATAAATTAGGCTTCCACTATTTTATCGGATCTCTATACTCTTTAGGTAAAGATGCAAAAATCTCCGCAATCATAAATTTCTAGTGGATGGTATGGTTCCACCGACTGGCTCACCACCTCACCTAATAGTTATTAGTGATAGATCATTCGATGAGTGGACAACTCTTGTCCAATAATTCTCTAATCATGGTGCACCCAAATCTGATCTCTAATTCATGAAGCTTACCATGTCCAAAATATTACTCCAATCCTTAGTTAAGTCAGACCCACCATTTGTACGAATTGGATTTTTGATTGGATCTCTTATCATATCCAAAATATTGAGTCTAACACATCCTCCAACCTGTAGCATCCAATGCCTAATAGATATGGTTGCGTCTTGCTGATGTAATCGAACTACTATAATCAGTCGAGAACAATCAACCCCAGGAAGGATCCGCACATCTATAATGGTGGAAGACCTATGACTTAATATTTTCTTAGAAAGATTTGATTTAAATCTTTTAGACTTGACTTAGTCTTGACAATTATGACTAACCTAGTGGCACAGGTTAAGTCAAATCATTAGCCACTTTAAATCAGAATCGAGTCGATCCAAATGGCTGGTAAGTAAGATCGGTGGAAGGGATATGCCATTAACTCGATAAGAATGCATTTAGGTCGAGTAGCTCTCAATTAAAAATCAGTCGGTCATATCTGCCAAACTTATCTTAGATACCAAATTATTAAATCAGAACTGATTGGATTAGTCTACAATCCAGACTCAAACCACGAAACCAAATTAGGTCTTAATTTGATCGACCATATGTGACTTATGAGTCGATCTTGATCCAGACTTAATCCTATTGAGCTGATCAAATCTAAATACTCTTGATCCCACCTAACCAACTCTTGATTCGATTTGATCAACTGCTAGACCTAATTGAGCTACCTATATCCGAACCCATATTTTATGAAAATATTTTAGATCTAAAAATTTATAATTTTTATATCTAATTAATTTTATAATCTTAATTTTTAATTAAATTAGGATTCATAAATAAAATATGTATAAAAAATTTTAGAATTTCAGGATCTAGAATTTTGCAGTAAAGTAAAATTTGATTTCTGATTAAGGATAAATGTGCAGTACTCCTACACGCCATAAGAGCACCCCATCGAATAAAAAGAGAGAGCCTTTAAACTCTTATTACTCTTATGATCGGATGGCCAAGAAAAATATCTTAATTAAAAATAATAATTATACTACAAAAATTATTAGATCTATAGCACATATCACATATATAATTAAAGATTTAACTATGCATGCTTTGTATACAACTTATGTATCAAAATTTAAACCAACATATGCATGTTTCAGATCTGATATATTTGATATAACATCTAAAAAATAAAATTTTAAATGATCATATTATATAAAATTCTATTCTAGATAATTCATAGAATAGTTCTATAAATCTAGTCTAGACATGCATCAAATATATCTCATATATCAATTAAAATTTTAATCTATTGATTTTAAATTTGATCACATCTGATGTAACATTTGAAATCATTAATATCAAATCATAAATAAAATAAAAAATAGATCAAAATTTTATTTGAAGAACTGCAAATGTAGCTCTGATACCAATAGCAGGAATAACTAGTTTTTTTCTGCTACGGGATCGATCTGATTAGATTAGATCTATAGCAGAATTTTAAAAATTTTTCTACAAATCTAATCAGATTTAAGAGTTCTCAGATCTAATTTATATGATTTGATATTAAAAATAAAAATTAAAATAAATCAGTAACAACCTTTATTACCTGTTTAGGATAAACTGCTATCCTGACAACGATTTGGTTGCACCTGAGGCTCTAGATCTAGCCGCACGCGTGCTCGGCCTCCATCGGAGTCCACTCGGGCTGGTTCTGAAAGACCTCTCCTATTGAATTTGATGTCAAAACTTCAGATCTAAAATCTTTTGGTAGATCTTTCAAAATAGCTTTCGAAGGCAACACTTTCATCTCATGAACTACTTGTCTGATTGCCTGATCTTTATGCCAAACACATTGGAACTTGTGCTAGATTTGTGCCCAACTCTTGGACGTGGAGAAGAAGGAGAGGATCAGATGAGGGAGGCATGGAGAAGATGGGAGAGGCAAGGCTTCATCATATGGAATTGCAATGCACAACAGCTTGCCTAGGATCCCTTTTATAGATCAACTCAAGAGTCCATTCGTATGGTACTTTGACCAAGTCAAAGATAGCATGCAGAAGGGCTCTCCACCTGATCTCCACACCATACCCTTTTATTTTTTTGATTTTGTCACACAAAACTTAGAGAAAAATGGCATCAAAAATTGGATAAGAAAGAGGGTGGCTCAAGCAACTAATCTCCAAGGTATTTGATCTCATCAAGCACCTTTGATCCGGTCAAAACCATTTTGAATGAGCCTCTTCCCTTATCCATATGGGGTGCATGCCTAGGAGAATGTGCACCCTCTCCTCTCTCACCAAAACACCTAGGGGGTACGCGCTCCTAGAAAATTTTCAAGGGGCGCACACCCCCTCTCCCTTCTTTTCTGCATCCACGTCAACCTTTGACCCTTGTCCTAAAAATTTCAAAAATTAGCAGATCTTGTTCTATTTTTATTCGATGGATTAGAACAAGCCTAGATCAGGTTAGGACAATACTTTTTTAACTTGGACAAGCTCTAGTCAGATCAGGATAGGATTTTTGGATGAGCTAAATCTAATTTACTTGATCGAGATGAACCAAAATGACTACAAAAAGAGAATGTTAGGTTTAATTATGTGCTAGCATGATTTTCTTGAACATATTTGAATCTAATCCAAATTAATCGAACTAGGTTAGCTTAATTGATGATATCCAAATTCAAATCCTTATTTGTATGATCTAGTTAGATTTAGTTTTATATGATAATGAGATATATTGCGATTGACATCATCGAAATATCTTTCGATGGATCAGGACTCTTCTGGTTCACCCAATTAGAATGGTCGATCATCAAGATCATTCTAATTGCTTTCAAAATCCACCAGTGACACCTAGCAATATATGATGGCAACCCATCAGAATTGAATGCGAACCTCTCGATGCAGCTATCTATGTGATTGGATTTTTCTATCATGAGTCTCGATAGGATTAGGGTTAAGGTGAACTCATCAAATCCAACATCCCATCATATGATTGAATCAATCGATTCGAATTCGATGTGAAATCCTAATAGAAAACTCTTTTCTATTATATCATACTACTATGGCCATGGGTTTAAGGACTAGACTTCATGATTATCATAGGATTACTCCTCTATTGAGGTTGATAGATTCCATCTTGGTGCGATCTAGTTCCTATAATAAACATGCTATAGCCAACATATACTTCAGAGTTCCGAATGGCTAGGAGATCGAGTTACGGTGTAGTCAAACTATAACACACTCAAAGTGAACTGTCGATGCACCTCAGATCTAAGAACCAGACATATAACTACAGCATTGAGCTTAGTCATTGATGAGAAGGTAGACTCTTTTATGACTACTCGAGGTGGTCATGCTCAGTGCCTTTGTTCTCAATAAGTACCTGTACTCTCACTCTCCTATCTTGACATCGCAGACTTAAGACTCATCTATCCTAAGAAAACGATCATACACCGAAAATAGTTTATGAGTTAATTATGAAAATACATATCTTAAATTTTTAACTCTTGAAAATATGCATTATCAAACCTATGAACTCAAAGAATGTATCATAGATACTTTATACACAATGTGATAGAAGAAAATAATTTTTTATTAATTTTAAATTAAAATTATAAAAAAGTCCTAGAATGTGTATTACAAGTGCCAGTTAATCTGGCTTCTAGGGCATCTAACAGCTAGACGAGCTCTTAGATAGGTGGAGATCAAATATCAAGTCGAGATAAAGATTGTTAGAAAAAATGCCTCAAATTTTTTTACAATGAGCCCAAGAACACATAATTGGAGTCCAGATGATGAGAATATATGCGAAGGAGCATGTGGAGCTATTGGATGAGACCCATGGATCAGCGTAGGATGGAGCAGGCTATGTGGGCTAGCTAAGCCCTGCACTGGGCATGGCCTAGAACATGGGTGGGCCCAACACGAGAGTGCCCGCCCGTGCATGCTCTCGCACGGCTCAGGCCTAGGCTGCCGCGTGCACTGGCACGACACAGCGTGGGCGACAGCGTGCTGGCATGTGCACGGAAGTGTCTCCATGGGTCTATAGCCCTTTACTCGTGGATCGGGCTCTTTCATGGGGTCCAAGGATAAATTTGCACGATCCAGTAGCCAGAGAGAGTTACGGTCATTATCTGATGGCTTGAGATCTTTTTTGACATTGAATCAGACTATAGACTCCAATCCAAAGTAGGATTGTGGCCTTTAAAAGGCTTGGAGCAGTCTGAAAGATGCTGTGTGGTGGCTTGGTGGTGAGTATATTGAGATCTAAGATGATAGAGAGTAGAAAAAGAGCGCTAGCAGACAATAGGAGCAGGGGCTTCGGACAGACAGCTAGGCAGCGAACTGCGGTCATTTCAAGGGATCTCCAAGAGAGAGTTTGGTAAGGATAGCTTCTTATTGGAGGATTGTATATGCGAGTTGAGAGTAGATAATCTCCTCTTGTATCTATTTTTTTTTCATAATAAAATTTTGCATGCTCCATGGAGGTGAGCCCTTGGACTGATCTATATACTTGATTATTCTTTTTTTTTATTTTTTCTTTCTTCTTACCATAATATTCTGGTATGAGATTCTCATTAATCGGTATCAGAGTGAGTTGATATACTATAATATAATCTTATAGCCAGCATTTTTCTTAATCAAAATCATAATTATCGCATTTAGCTCGCACTTCATGAAAACATTATTGGTCTCTTGTAAAATGCCCCGAGAGATCAACTAAAATCACCATGTGAAAACTTAAAGTGAACGAAAGGACACCACTGGCAGATATATTTTAAATAATCGCGAGAGCATGATTCTTAAAGATCTCTATTTTATTAAGAAAAGGGGGAAAAAATAGAGATGTCTTTCTCGGTGGTTTAATTTCCATAGTTGTATATGTTAACAATGTCATGACAATTCACCAAAACCAATGAAATAACCATTTGATTGCATACTGATTAAAGGGGGATGCTAGGAGAGGAGGGCTGCTAATTGCTAGATCACATTACAATAGAATATCAGCATGACCTTGTAAAACGAGATTCATTGTAGCGAGAATCTTGGAAGTCATTATATAACATTTTTGGATCTTGAAGAGCACGACTCTGACGCGGACATGGTTGTAAATAAAATCTTTAATTATATATGAAGCTTCTTGACAAATAAAGGGAGGATGTGGTCCCAAAGGGGAAAATCTCCTTTAGCAAGAATCAAACCCGCAGCTAAAGCTCTGATTGAGATGGTTCCATCATCCCTTGTCCAGAAAATAGACTATGGTTGTGTAACCCTACTCCGATGAATAATTAAAGTTGGGTTTGGAGGATAACCGAGCATCTAAAAATCCCCCCAATGTTGAAAGTCCAGTCGTCCCTAGAAGAAAGTCTCATACCACATCTATCTCTTCCAAGTGGAATCAACAAATATATGTTTGAGTGCAAATTTGGCTGACTAATGATGTAGCGTACACCTACTGGATATATATTTTCTTTTCCCTTCATGCTTTCTAAGGTCTGCATGTCCTTTACTTTCCACGAGGCAAGCAAGTAGCACAAAAAAAAAAAAAAAAACCATGGATTCTAATTCATCCATGCATCAAAACCACATTGTTTCAAGCAATTCGAGATTCTCCTCCAACACCGGGTCATCACCTTCTCCTTGCCCGAACATGGACGTGTCGACATTACGTTCCCGGGCAGCAAAATGCTCGGTACCATTCTTGGACCATAGAGTTGTCCACTTGCGAAGAAACGCTAGCCGCCGGTGAATGATTTCTTGCACAGGGGTACCCACTTTGCTGCCATTTTGCTTCCCTGGCTGCACCCGGTTTCTACCAACTTGTGAAAAAAAAACCACGAGCTCGGCCTACCTACCGGCCCTGGTTTTGAACCCCCAAAAGCGACATTTACCATGTCATATTGTCGATCGATCCCACTCGAACTGTTGCCTGGATTTGAAGTGGGAAAGGGTGTGGCTTATCCAAACTTGACTTATTGATTGTGGTTATGGTGCCAAAACTTAAGAGAAAGGGTTGCATGCTTGATTGCCAAAAAAAAAAAAAAAAAAAAAAAAAAAAAGGTTACACCTTCCTCCGCATGAATCCTCCATTGGCTCGTGCAATAGTTGCTTTGAGATTGGGTAGATTGATGAATGAAAAAGTTTAAAATCCTTTGAAAGCTATGCAAGATGCGATCCAATAGTTCATGTCACGAAGATCAATCATTCATGTGGATGACACAACTCAAACCCCTAAAGTTAATTAGTCTCCTATATATTTGCCTTGATTTGATTCAAGTTGGTGGCTAATGAGGCTTTTGAGCTCATGGAAGCTCATTAGCTCGGTAACTTTTGTTCTCATCCAGAAGGACTTAAATAATAATAATAATAAAAAAAAAAAGGAGATGCCCTCGGGCATCTAGTCGGTTGAAGTAGTTTGGTCGGATTCAATGGATCTACAAGTGTGGTGCATGAAAATCCACGTCAGCTAGTTAGATGTATGGCTATTAGATTGACCTGCTTACCCACAAATATACAGTCCCATTAGTATTATAATTATTTTAATTAAGCTACACTTTAAATATGATTAGGACAAGGATCATAAGTAGGACTGAAATCGGATCGAATATGGATCGGATATCAGCATATCCATATCCATATTTATTTTATCCGATGAATACAGATACGGATACGGATATTATTCGGATGTAAAAATTTATATCCATATTTATTTTAAACAAATATGGATATAATTCGGATACTAAAAATATGAATATAATTATAGATATAATTTAGATAATTAAATTTTATTACTATAAAATCAAAGATATTACTAAATAAATGATAAATCAAGTTAATCATATATTTATATGATTATATATTTTTTTTAAAAAATTAATAAATACTATATAAAATCATATAGAATTACATATAGATTCGGATATTCAAATACGGATCAGATAGTTGTCTATCTATATCCATATTTATTTTTCTTTGATGAATACGGATATGGATATTAGTCGAATCCTCAAATTTCTATTCATATCCGGATTAATTCA
>QRFJ01000072.1:334340-381840 GCA_006176705.1 Cocos nucifera | reverse complement strand
ATATATACTAATATATATATATATAATTATATATATATATATATAATATATATATATATACTAGTATATATATATAATATCATACTACTATATATAAATACATACATATAACATATACATATCCATACATAACATAACAATACATACCATAACATACATAGAATATAATCAATACATACTACATACATAAACATACCATATATATATTATACATATATATATAGATATATATACATATATAATAATATATAATTATACACTACACTACAAGCACATATACATAAATCATACATATATATATATAATAATGTATTAGTGATATATAACATAACATAATCATAAATATTCATATATATATATATAAATATCAATAATATATCATACTATACATAAACATCTATCAGTAGCATTACATCATGAATATGTTACATATAATAATTTTATATAATATATATATATATATATATATATATATATACATTATGATATAGATATGTATATATAATATAACTATTATAAATAAATATAACATATATATATATACAAATATATAGTATATAATATACATATATATAGTATATATCCATAATATATATTACATTTAATACTAATATGCATAAATATACTATACATACAACATACATATAATATATACTTTATTATAAATTATATATATATATAATTTTATATATTTATATGAGTTTAAATATACATACATACATATATTATACAATATTTAAACGATTATATGTAATAACATAAATATACTATACTTTATATATATATATGATATACGTATATTCTATATATAATAGTATGATAATACATATTATCATATATATATATAAATAATAAATATATATATAAATAAATATATATATACAATAATCTAATATATAATATATAATATATATATAATATATATATACATATATATATTATATTATATTATAATCAATATCCATAATAATATAATAAATACATACAATATATATAGATTGATACATTAACATACATAAAAATACAATACATACAATAAGACATACCATATTCATACATACACATACATAACATACATACATACAATATAATACTATACTAATGCTAATATTATAAATAGGATATACACGTAGCTATAATAGTATTATTATAATATACATTATACTATAGCATATATAATACATATAGTTATATACATCATATATAATATAATATATATCTAAAAATATATATACTTATCTATAAATACAACCGATATAAACAATACAACTATAAACAAACAAATAATCACTACATAATTAAACATAATCATACAAAACTAATTCATAATACATTAAAATAACATTATACTAAATATTATATAATATATATATATATAGTGATATATATAATACAATAATAAATGTATATTATATATGTACTATATATAATACATAACTAATAGATATATACCCACATATATATATGTACATAATAATAATACACCATATAGCATATAATATATGTATAACTAATAGTATATATATAAACTATAGAAACACTTAATAACATATAGCAATAAAGCAATGCTAATCGAATATACATTACATATTATACATACTATATATAATTTATATAATATAATATAATATATATATATTATATATAATCATATAATACTAATAAATAATATAATATTATATATATATGTATGTATGTAATGATGTATAGTGTAAATATATATAAAACATACATATATAGATAATTTTTATACGTAATATATTGTTACCAATTATATATATATGATAATACTACATCCCTAACGTATAGTACATATCCAACATATATAAATATAAATATACATATTATGAAATACTCAAAAAATAAGTATAATTATCAAATACACTATTATATATATGACCCTTATAATAATATACTATAAATATCATATAATTATTACTATAATATATATATATAACTATATTATAACTATATATATAACGTATATATACTATACTATAATACTAAATACTACTTATATAACTATCCTATTGTATATCTAGAAACCATATATAATTAATACTAATACTATATTAATATAGTATAAGATATATATAATATACATTAATATATACACATTATACATACTTACGTACACTATTAGATATACCAATTATATATATACAATACATACATACTAATATTAACATATATTATAATTACATATATAACTTAACAGACATACATACATATATTATATATATATATAATATTATATATGATACAATCAAAATATATAAAAAATAAGCACTATATTAAATAATAAATACTACGCAATAATCTAACATATACCTATCCAATTATCAAATATACATCATAACAACTCCACATAATACAAAAAAACATACCTCTATAATAAATAGATACAAAAATGATACTGATGTCATTTATGTATGTTGTGTTGTGTGTGTGCTGTGTTGATAATATATATATAATTCATAAATATATATATATATATACTATTATATGAAGAGTTGTGATTAAGAATGGGGCATTGTTTTGTATAATATGTAAAAAAGATAGGAATGTTTCAAAACTGCCGATGCCAGAGGTATCCATTTTTAATGATTGCTAACATTACATGGATGGCTATCCATTTTATATGAATGCTCACTACACAGTGGATGCATAGCTGAGGTAATTTCTTGTCTACAAAAAAATTTACCAGAAGTCCCTATATGTATTCTCCTTGATAATGTTTTTAATTTTATTTATCACAATAGTTTACACCCATACCCATAAGTCCAATCATTTTTCAACTATTGAAATTGTGTTTGGGGTAAACCCTGCTCCCAGTCGAAATTCGATCCAAGATCATCCTAATTACAACTAGACAGTGTTAGAAAGATGCATATAACGATGCGAAACATTTCTATCCTTCTTGGAACCCCATTCCGACTTCCTATCCAGCAAGTGAATAAACCAGAACTCCTCTCAAAGCACATCGAACTCCTTCGACCCGCAACCTCCACTTCCTAAGCGAGAATCGAACTTCCGTTCACTTTTCAAGTGACCGAACTCCTTCCAGACTCCTTCAACAGTCGAACTCTTTTCGGATCCCTCCAGCGGCCGAACCCCTTTCGAACTCCTCCAGCGACTAAACTTTCTGCAGTCATCTAGGAAGATCTCCGCACGAGTTTGATCCCGTACACAGCATGAATCGACCCACACCCGAACTACTTTAGAGAAGTCTGAACTTCTCTAAAATTAATATAGCTCAAAGATCATCACCAACCAACGCCTACCCCTCCGAACTTATTCTATTAGATTTCCAACAGACTGACACATCATGACAATGGACACTACCCTCCATAACAAGCTCCATGTGACCCCGAGCGACCCACTACCTGATAGTTATGGCTGTTACTATCAGTTTATTACAGGTTTTGTCTATAAATGGGATCCTCCAGATACGTTTTCTCTAAGCTCTCATCTTCTACTTAAAACTCTGCTCTAAATTTCTCTGAGCATTCCATTTTTATTGGCCGAAAAAGCTAACTTGACCACTGAAGGACCTTGTCGGAGCCACCACCCCGGGCTCTGGATGAGACTTATTTTCCAGATCACCGACGGCGACCTCATCTTCTTCGACTCCAGCACTTCTCCGACGGCAATCAGATTTTGCACCAACAAGATTGATGCTAGAGGAAGGACACTCTATACTTGAGGTTTTCTTGTTCTTAAAGGAGTGCTTAGCAGCGATCTATCTTCTTTCTCTCTAGAGTTCTTCTCGAAAAAAATACCTTCTAAGAAAGCTTCAACCCAGTGATCAATGGCTTCTGCAGTCAGATCCTGTCCAGATCTATTCGCTTCCGCTTCAGCTCTGGCAACTCAAACTCCATCTGCAGCCATTGTAGATGTGGAGCAGTTTAACCTGCTAGTCTAATAGGTTCGTGATCTCATGGAGGCGGTGCAGGCCGTGCAGCAGTAGGCTCCGATGCCAATTCAGCTATAGTAGGCTTCACTAGAGCCTCATGACCCCATCTGGGGACGATCGACTTGGGCTAGCCGATCGATGACCTCCGAAAGGAGAAGTAGAGAGCCAAGAGCCCATATTCTGATCATGACTCTACCCCTGGGGGAGCTTTGTCCCTGTTCAACTAGAAGATCTTAGAAATCTATGATCGAGAGGATCTGGATTGAAAACTATAAGAGATAAATCGGTAGATCGAAAAACTCCATCATGCTCCCTCCTCTCATGGTAGTGATATTTGCACCGATTTTTCTTTCTCTCAGCGCATCATGCGAGAACTGATCTCGTCGAACTTCAAGCTCCCTCAATTCGAGAGCTACGATGGGACCTTCGATCCGGTTGATCATCTGGAGGCTTTTTGGATGATGATGCTACTCCATGGTGCATCAGATGCCATTCTCTATCGAGCCTTCCCATCCATCCTAAAGGAAGCCACAAAAAATTGGTACTCGACTCTCAAGCCAAATACCATCTTCTTTTTCGATCAGATGAGCTATCAGTTTAAGGCTCATTTTGTTAGTAGCCGATGTTCTAGGCGGGGCTCGGAGTTCCTCATCAACATCAAGCAACAAGAGGGAGAATCCATCTGAGCTTTTGTTAATCGATTCAATGCCGTTACACTAGAGGTCCGAAACTTAGATCAATCTATTGTGATGGCCGTACTAAAGGACGGCCTTCAGAAGAACAATATACTATTCTTCCTGGAGAAGAAGTATCCCAAAAATTTTGCCGATATGCTAGCTCGAGCTGAAGGATATGCCCAAGCGAAAGAGGCCTTCAAAACCAAGGATAATGAAGCCGTTGGAGAGCAGCGAATCGGTGAGCCAGGCAGGCCCGCTAAGGAAGGAAAGCCGAGTGAAGCTCGACCGCACTCCCGAACTCTCCTTGAGCGCAAGTGAGCCCGAACTCCTCCCTAGGCTCGAAAGCAGGAAAGCTCCGATAGAAGGGCGTGGCGGGGCTCCCCCTCAGAAGGTTTCACAATTATTCCCCCTCAACGCTCCGGAATGCAAGTATTGATGGAGATTAAGGAGTAGCTATCGAGGCCCGAAAGGATGCGCTCTCATCCTGGCAAACGTAATCCAAACAATTTCTACCTCTATCATCCTGATCACGATCACGATATTGAAGAATGTATTTGCTCTAAGATGAAATCGAGGAGCTCATCAGACGAGGCAGACTCGATCGATTCCTGTGGTGTCGATCTGAAGGGCAGAAAGATCGACCAAGGGCATTACCGCAATCGAAATCGCAGAGAGAAGAGCAGCAGGCGGATTGGCCATTCCTTGGCATCATCAACACCATCTCTAGGAGACTTCGACGAGGAGAGGCTAGCGGATCGACCGAGCTCGAGAAGAGGTGGAGAACTGAAGAGCCCATTGCTTTCACCAATGAGGATGCTCAAGGAGTCCAATTCTCGCATAATGATGCGGTTATAATCTCTTTAAATATTACCGACTATGATATATGCCGTATTTTGGTAGATAATGGAAGCTCGACTGATATTTTATTTTATAATGCTTTCTCAAAAATGTTCTTACTCAATAACCACTTGGGACCTATGAACTCTCCGTTGGTAAGCTTCATTGGCAATGCTGTGTTAGTTGAGGGCATAATAATTTTGACTGTGACTGCAGGGCAACGCCCGAGGCTGGTTAAGGCATAGATCAATTTTTTAGTCGGAAAGGCTCTATTTGCCTATAATCCTATGCTCAATCGACCTAGGTTGAATGCGCTTCGAGCAGTGGTGTCAACTTATTATCCAAAGGTGAAGTTTCCAATGAGCTATGAAATTGGAGAGATCAGGGGAGACCAGGCATTGGCGAGACATTGTTACTCCATTGTCCAATAGAAAAACGTCCAGTCCAACTTTTGTCCTGTTGATGGGCTGGATGTCCTTGATGACCTCACTGAGGAGCGGGGCGAGCCTTTGGAGGACCTTATATCTATGCCCTTAAATGATGGGAATGTAGAGCACACTGTACAGATTGGCTCCAACTTAGGGGATGAGGTTCGAAAGCAACTCGTCACCTTCCTCAGGAAGAACGTGGACGTCTTCGCCTGGGCCCAGCATATATGTCAGAAATTGATGTGGATGTCATGGAACATCGATTGACCATTGATCCTAAGTACCGATCAGTAAAAGAGAAGATGTACAACCACACCCCAGAGAGGCAGAAAGTAATTGCAGAAGAAGTAGGCAAGCTTCTTAAAGCTAAATTCATCTGAAAAGTTATCTATCTGATCTGGGTCTCAAACGTGCTCTTCGTTAAAAAGACAAACAACAAGTGGAGGATGTGTATAGACTTCAAAAAGCTGAATAAAGCCTATCCAAAAGATAGCTACCCTCTACCCAGGATTGATCAACTAGTAGACGCAATCTCAGGTCATGAGCTCCTCACCTTCATGGATGCCTTTTTTGACTATAACCAAATACGGATGGCACCAAAGGATGAGAAAAAAACTACTTTTATTACTGACCGTAGTCTTTACTATTACAGGGTTATGCCTTTTAGACTCAAAAATGTAGGGGCAACGTACCAGCACTTGATTAACAAGATTTTCGAGGAGCAGATCGATCGCAACATAGAAGTATATGTGGATGACATGCTCGTCAAAAGTTGAGCTTCAATAAACCACATCGTCGATCTTGAAGAGAACTTCAATACACTCAAGAAGTACAAGATGAAGCTGAACTCGATAAAGTGTGCCTTTGATGTAACCTCAAAGAAGTTTCTGGGGTTTATGGTATCAAGGCATAGGATTGAAGCAAATCTAGAGAAAATTTGAGCTATTTAGGAGATGACTGCTCTAAAAATAATCAAAAAAGTTCAGCGCTTGACTGAAAAAATAGCATCCCTAAATCGCTTCATCTCGAGATTGATCGAGCGATGTATGTCCTTCTTCTAAGTTCTCAAGCAACCAAAAAACTTCTGCTAGATGATGAAGTACCGACGGGCATTTGAGGAGCTTAAAAACTACCTCAGCTCATCCCCACTGCTGGCAAAGCCTAAACCCAGAGAAGAATTATTCTTATGCCTAGTAGTCTCCCCAGCGACCTTGGCAGCAGTTCTGATCAAGAAGAAAGCGAAGATACAGCGATCGATCTACTATGTAAGCCGAGTCCTGAGGGATGCAGAGATCAGACACTCTAAGTTAGAAAAATTAACTTACTTTCTTCTAATTGCTGCTAGGAGACTTCGACCTTACTTTTAGGGGTACAGCATAATGGTCCTCATTGATCAATCAATAAAAGCAATCCTTCATCGAACGGATGCTTTCAAAAGAATCGTAAAATGGGCAATTGAGTTCATGAAGTTTGATATCAATTATCGACCCTAGCCATCAATCAAAGCTCAGATATTGATAAATTTTTTAGTAGAATATACCATTCCAGATAATGCCGAGCTTGAACAGAATGAGATCGACATCCCTTGGTCACAATCGAGTCTCTTCGAAGAGAGTGCCGACCTTTCTGAAGGTTTTTGACCCTGTATATGGATGGTTCGTCCAACGCTACTAGAGCTGGTGCGGGGTTGGTCTTAGTCAATTTCGAGGGAGTCGTCGTCGAATATGCACTACGTCTCAAATTTTCTGCAACTAATAATGGAGCTGAATATGAAGCTCTAATCGTTGGATTAAAAATAGCAAGAAAGTTAAAAGTAGATCGACTTCAACTCTACAGTGATTTTCAATTAGTGGTCGATCAAGTTAGTGGTAACTATGAAGCAAGGAAGGAAAGTATGATGAAATATCTTAAGAAAATAAAAAATTTGACTCCGACCTTCGACAGTTTTGGCATTCAATAGATTCCAAGGATAGAAAATACAAGAGCCAACCTTCTCTCTTAATTAGCTACTCTAGGCCTAGCCAAATTATCCAAAGAAGTATTCTTTGAAACTCTAAAATGCCCAAGCTCAGAGAAATCACAGTTTGTTATGCAGGCGGAGCATGAGCCAAGCTGGATTGACCTATTAGTTGCCTATTTCAAAGAGGAAGTTCTTCCTCATGATCCGAAAGAAGCTTAGAAACTCAAGAATTAAGCCTTTTGGTACGTTTTGTATGAGGGCAAGTTGTATAAAAAATCATATTCGTTATCACTGTTGAGATGTCTTCAATCTTTAGAGGCTGACTTCACATTATGGAAAGTGTACGAAAAAATTTGTGAAAGTCATGTAGGAGGGAGATCTTTGTCATAAAGACTACTTCGGCAAAGATACTATTGGCCGATCTTGTACCATGATTTTATAGAGTATGTCAAAAAATATGACCGCTGTCAGAGAAATACAAACATACAAAGGCAACTGATCTTTGAGCTTACTCCGCTAAGCGCACCTTAGCCATTTGCGCAGTGAAAAATGGATATACTTGGCTCCTTTCCAATGGCATTTGGATAATGAAAGTTTCTCCTGATTATGATCGACTACTTCACTAAATGGGTCAAAGCCAAGCCACTTGCGAAAATTAGTGAGACTAAGGTACAGAACTTCATCTGAAGGTCAATAATCTATCGGTTTGGTCTGTTCCAAACTCTCATAATAGATAATGGGTGATCGTTTGTTGGGATGAGATTTGTTGAGTTCTGCGAAGATCTAAATATCTTCCATCACTTCACGTCAGTGGCCCATCCACAGGCAAACGGTGAAGCAGAGGTGATCAACAAAATTTTATTGCAGGACATCAAGGCAAGACTTAAAAGAGTAAGGGGGACTTAGGTGGACGAACTCTACCACATCCTCTGGACGTACCGAACTACTCAAAGACTACCGATTGAAAAAACACCATTTGCCTTGGCTTTTGGAATGGAGGTAGTCATCACAATCGAGCTTAAACTTCAATCAGCATGGGTCGTGGCCTTTGATGAGCGGCGTAACTCACAGAACTTCAGAGTCAATCTCGATCTACTAAAAGAGAAAAAAGAAATAGCCCAAATTCAGATGCAGTATACAGACGAAGAGTGGCCAGATACTATAACTCTAGAGTAAAAAGCAAAGCATTCAGAGAGGGGGACTTGGTGCTCCGATGGGCATTCATTTCGCAGCCTCAAGATTAAGGAAAGCTCATCCTGAATTGGAAAGGTCTATATAGAGTAGAGGAGGTCATCTGGCCCAGAACTTACTACTTGAAGGAGCTCGGAGGAGTGGCACTCCCACGATCTTGAAATTCAGAAAACTTAAGAATGTACTATCAGTAACTTTTCTTCAATAAAACTATTTTAATATCATTACTTGGAGCAAAAATTGTATAATGTCAATTCTCTGAAGCAACCTAAAGTAGTCCGTTAGGAACAGAAGGAGAACCTCATCCTAACATGAACAAGATCGAAGGCCTCATTAAATTAAGATGAGATGAGAAAAGAGGCCTTACCAATGGTCTTAATGTGCCCCTACAATCCATTAGGAACAGGAGGAGAATCTCATCCTAACATGAGCAAGATCAAAGGCCTCATTGAACTAAGAAGAGATGAGAGAAGAGACCCTACTAATGGTCTTAATGTGCCACTACAGTCCATTAGGAACAGGAGGAGATCCTCATCCTAACGTGAGCAAGATTGAAGGTCTCGTTGAACTAAGATGAGATGAAGGGCGAGGCCCTACCAATGGCCCTATTGTGTCCCTATAGTCCGTTAGGAGTAAGAGAAGAACCTCATCCTAACATGAGCAAGGTTGAAGGCCTCATTAAACTAAAATGAGATGAGGGAAGAGGCCCTTCCAACGGTCTTAATGTGTCCCTACAGTCTGTTAGAAATAGAAGAAGAACCTCATCCTAACGTGAGCAAGATCGAAGGCCTCATTGAACTCAGATGAGATGAGGGGAGAGGCCCTACCAATGATCCTAATGCACCCATAAGCCATGTTAAGAATAGAAGGAAAGCCTCGTCCTAACATGAGCAAAAGTCAGAACCTTGTAGACCAAAGACGTGGAGAAGAAAGAAGCTCGGTGGAGAATCCTTACACGTATTTTTTCATGACAACCTGACTACGTTAAATGCGAAAGATGGAACCTTATCCTAGTTTGTAGAAGAGGTCTTAGTTCGACATTCACAACAAGCCCAGCATCCACAATAAGTTCGACGTCCACAACAAGCATATCATAAGAAAATGACAGAGAGAAAAATGAGGTAAAAAAGGTAAGGCCATAGATAGGCCACAGATTCACGTGAAACAAAAATAATGAGAAATGTATTATTCCATTACAAAAATGAGTTCATTACAAGCAAAACATAGGCCGACAAGATCGATTACACTTAAAGAAAGAAAAAAGAGGGGGAAGAGGTCGAAGCTCTAAGGCAAACCGAATTCTTTAGACTTCGGACTATCGGCTCCGACCATCACCAAGGCCTACTTTAGTCTAAGGATCTCCTCCTAAAGCTCCTTCTTCTGGAAGAGATCATCTACATACATTCTATTGGCGAGCTAAAACTTACCCTCAAGCTCTCACCGCTATCTCCTTAAAACTTCAGACTCGGCCTCTACGTCCATGATGGCCCGATGTTCACAGATGAGCTGAAGCTTCAGCCATTGAACCTTGGCCTGCTCCGCTCCAACCACTTTCGAAAGCTCACTGATGGTCCTTTTCAAAGAGGTGACCTCCTTAACCTCCCTACTCGTACTGGCCTGGAAGCCATCATCGAGTTACCGTTGGAGCCAGGCTACTTCATTATTGAAGGCATGAAGCTTTTGCTCCATGCCCAATTGGTAAGTCTCATATGTGAGCTCAGCATCGTGCAACTGCTTTTGAAGTGCAGAGAACCTCATCGACCAGTCCCACTCAAATTGAGCCTTATCAGAGGATCATGATGAGCTCCCCTTCAAAAATTGAACTTTCTCATTCACCATCTTTAGTTGAGTCTTGAGGGAGCCGATCTTCGTCGTCAATGCCCAGGATTTATTACTCGCACTCTTCCAAAGTTCGGCCAACTCCATCTCGAAGCTCCCCTTCTGAATGCTGGAACTAGCGGCGTCTTTCATGTGCAAGTTCTGGAGATGAGTAACCTCTTTGGTCGCCTCTGAAGCATTCTTCCATGAAGCTCAAAGATTGTCCTCTATGTTCTTTAACTTCCTCTTCAGCTGATGGACTTTCTTCTTCAGGCTTTTTATTAAGGGTTTTAGGGGAACCCCCTGAGGCAGTGGGTCAGCATCGATGAGAGACCACATTCAAAGTATGAAAAATACTCAAAGATATGGACAAAAAAGGGAATCCACTTTAATTAATTAGAAATTTTGAGTACAAAGAAGAAAAGGATCGAAAAAAAAATGTACAACTATTCGAGAATTTCAACCTCAAAAGGGATGATGGAAGATGGAACCAGAGCGCTCTCGACTACCTTGGATGCTCAAACTGGCTCGGGTACTTTTGCGGCAGCCTCGGATGGATCAAATGCAGGCTCGATGAAGGGAGGATCAGCTGCATCATCGGATGGTCCCGCATCTGCCTCATCTTCCTCTAGAAAGCCGAGGTCGAGTTTGGAGAACCTTCGAGCCACCTTGCCTTCATAGAGCTCGAAACCCTTGATGAATGCCTCCTGGCCGAATTCCACGCTCAGATTCCTCATCTCGAAAGAAGTCTTGAACTCTTCTACCACCCGAGTTGCCACCTCCGAGACCGACTTCACCATCCGAGCCTTTAGTTCGGCGAGCTTATTCTCCACTTTCTTTCTTCTCTCCTCCAAAGCCAGTCCAACTTTGAGTCTGGCCGAGATGAACTCCTCCTTTTGAAGCTCCCCCTGGAGACTCTCGATGTCCGCCGCCTTCTCCTCAGCAAGGCACTCGACCTCGGCGACCCTCTCTTGAAGGTGCAGAGCTCAGCTCGAAGGCCCTCTTGGACCTTCTATGCCTCCACCTTCTGACGACGCACCCTCTTGATGTGGGCGAGCATCTGGTGACTCGACTGCAACAAACGACTGGTGTTAAAAAAAAAGAAAAGGGAGAAGAACGAGAGAAGAGAAGAAGAAAAAAGCAGAAGGCAAGAGAAGAAGTTGGGCAATGAAGCAATCACCTTGAGGAGGGTTCCAAGAGAACTTTAGACAAGTTGCCACGGGTCAAGGTCGGCCATGCGGTCCACCACTTTTGGCATGGCAAATTTATCGATTAAAGCCTGGATGATCTCTGGGTCATCGAAAGGATCCTCTCCTCGTTCATTGCTGTCGTCATTCGGCTTACTAAAGTGAGCCTTATGGGGTGTCTTCATGACAGCTTTTTTTCTTCTTCCCTTCCCTCGTCTCTTCCTTAGCAGGAAGCTTCGGAGCTTGATCCCCACTGGAAGAGCCTGAGGGCGTAGAGGGTATGGAATCTGCATCAGTAGTGTCGACCTCGGCAGTTGGAAGAACTTCAGCACTAACGACAACCTCGAAAGTAGCAGCGGTGATAGCAGGAGCCACGAAACTTGAAGCACCGATCTTTGCCCTCTTCGAACTACCACTTGGTGCTTTTTTTTTTCCTCTTCTAGGCGTAAAGCCCCTTTGCAACCATCATGACAGCTTTAGTATCTATTTCTGCAACAAAGAAGGAATCACAATCAGTGATAGTACACAAATGTGAAACCAAGTGAATCCAAAAAGTAAAAAATATATCGACAGGATCAAGGAGACTCAAACCCAGGTTAAACAAGGTCTGTTCTTTCAGAAGATCAGAAAGAAGATGAGCTCGATACGCTTTGAGTTTGTTGGAGGAATTAAGGTCGGCTCTATCTAAGCTAGGAGCTTGGCGGACTAACTCCCTAATTTGACCCCAAGAAGGAAGATCCAAAGGCAAGGTCAGACAGTGCATAAAAAAGTACTTTTTCTTTCAATTATGAATGAAAGAAGGAGCGCCTTTCA
The DNA here is from genome assembly GCA_006176705.1 of Cocos nucifera. Taxonomy (NCBI): domain Eukaryota; kingdom Viridiplantae; phylum Streptophyta; class Magnoliopsida; order Arecales; family Arecaceae; genus Cocos; species Cocos nucifera. The sequence continues at coordinate 369,013 of QRFJ01000072.1, read as the reverse complement.
GTAATCCCTTCTTATCGAACTGGGGGGAGACGTACCACCAGTCCTTTGTAGAAGGATGGCGCTTGAAAGTATAGAAGTTCCTAAAGAGTAAAATGATCGGATGAACCTCGTCTAGATGATAGAGGGAATGAAATCCTATCATAAACGTAAAAGAATTTGGTGCTATGAAGGCAAGGAAGATGTTTAGAAATTGAAAAAGAGCAACTACAAAAGGAGAGAGCGGAAGTCAGAGTTCGGCATGTAGAGTTTCTAAATATAGGCAGAATCGGTCAGTCGGAGGAGAACTCACTCGGTCACTCGATGTGGAATGTTCAAGGTCATACTCCTGAGGGATCCCGTACTGAATCCTAATTAGGAAAAGATCATTCGGAGTCAGGATGCAAGAAATGATATCCGGCACGAAAGGTTGATGAGACATATCTCTAGTACAAACTACTGTAATAGGGACGGGGTTGAGGAAGGTCGGATCGGATGAACTTCAGAAACTAGCAGATTGGAAAATATTGGAGGACATCTAAATCAAACTAAATTCAAAAGAAATTCCCAAAAATTAAGAGATAGAGGCTGTAGAAAACTCCTTAAGAAAAATTGAGAGAATAGGAAGCGAAAGATGCTAGAATAATTAAAGAGAAGGATGGCGGAACTGAGCTAGGTCGATCGAGATGGGCAAAGAGGCGATTAGCATGATGAAGACCAAGCGGAAGAGCTCCCAAAACCAGGAAGGATGAAGGAAGAAACCAAAACTCTCGGGTGAAAGGAAGACGAAAGCCGGAGGAGAAAGGAACCAGGACTCTCGAAGGGAAGGAAGACAAGAACCAGGAAAGGAAGGACTTAAATAGCAGAAAGAGGTTTGAAACCATCACGATTGCAGATCTCCCTGGGCCATTCTTCGTGTGATGTATGTCCCAGACATCATGACAAAAGAAGGGCGATAGGCAATGCCTTTATGGCGCCGTGTCTCGAACAATACTTTGGTGGGAATTTCAAAAATCCATCTCTTCGAGTTGAATCAAGTTAAAGAAACTCTAGCGCCAATATGAAAGATGATAAAATATCTTATTTTTTTCTTAATAATTGTAGAATCAAGAAAAGAACTTTGGTAGTCATCTTTTTACTCCTTTCCTTCGAATTCTGAATTCGAGAGTAGGGAGACTATTATTAGGGGTAAACTCCGCTCCGATCGAAGTTCGATCCAATGCTCAGCTTAATATAACTGACAATCGTAGAAGAGCTTCGATCGTGAATTCTTTCTCTTGGATCCTCTTTCGGACTCCTTTAGCAGCCGAACTCCTTTTGGACCCCTCCAGCAGCCAAACTCCTTCCGGACCCCTCTAGCAATCGAACTCCTTCCAGACTCCTCCAGCGATCGAACTTCTTTGGGACTCCTCTAGCGATCGAACTTCTTTCGGACTCCTTCAGTAGTCGAACTCCTTCTGAACCCCTCCAGCGGTCGAACTCCTTTCGGATTCCTCCAGCGATCGAACCTCTTTCAGACTCCTCCAGCAGCCAAACTTTTCGCAATCATCCAGGAAGGTCTCCGCATGAGTTCAGTCCCATACATAGCATGAACTGACCCACACCCGAACTATCTCAGAGGAGTTCGAACTTCTCTAGAATAGATTTAGCTCAAAGGTCATCACCAACCGACACCTACCCCTCCAAACTTATTCTATTAGATCCCCAACAAACTAACACGTCGCGATAATGGACACTACCCTCCGTAACAAACTCTATGTGACCTTGAGTAGTCTACTATCTGATAGTTACGACGGTTACTTTCAATTTGTTATAGGCTTCGTCTATAAAAGAGATCCTCGAGATATGTTTTCTTTGGGCTCTCATCTTCTACTTAAAATTCTGCTCTAAATTTTTTTGAGCATTTCATTTTTGTTGGTCGAAAAAGCTAACTTGACCATCGGAGGGCCTTATCGGAGCCACTACCCCGAGCTCTAGACGAGACTTATTTTATAAGTCACTGATGGTGATCTCGTCTTCTCTGACTCCAGCACTTCTTCGACGGCAAGCATTTCATTTTGTAATATCTATATGCACTACTACAAAAAGAACCTACGACAGCATATACTGTGATGATAATTTTTGAAACCACTATAATAGAGTCTATGGCAGTGATTAAAAAGAATCACTGCTATAGGTCGACCTATGACAGTGGTTCTAAGAAACCACTATCATAGGCCGACCTATGGCAGTGGTTCTTTGTAACCACTGCATAGATCCGACCTATGACAATGATTAATGACAACCACTGCCATAGGTTAGACCTATAGCAGTCATTACAAAAATCACTGCTATCTTGTAACCGCTGCTATAAATCCATCTATGACAGCGGTTATTTTTAACCACTGCTATATATATTTTTTTTTATTTTTTTAAAAATATTATATAATTTTAAAATTTAATATCTATCTTCATAATTTATTATCTAAATAATTATCATTACAGTATCATCGCAAAAGATCACCTCAATCTAATGGCCCTAGTTTTATCGATCAAAAAAATTTAATTTCGACAATCATGAACGACGATACGATGATCTAATAGATGAAGACCTTCGATGGATTTAAAAACCTACAACGATGATCTCGATTATGTTTATAGCGTACTATCAAAGTTTCACTTCAATCGGATATCGTTATCTTGGTCAATTTAGTATTAATTAATTTTGATCATTAAATGATTAACGAGTGATCAAAGGATCAGACAGTATCCGATTATGAGATAATTTTTTTTATAAATTATTATGGCTACTACTTTAATTATTTTTTATGATGGTGATTATAAAATTCAACTTGTGATATTAAGAATAATCTAAAACTATACGTCGTCTGATAACCATTATTAAACTCTATTAGTTGTTATGCTCGTGCTTTTGCAATATCTGCTTAATATAAATAATTCATACAAAAAATAATTTAAATTTTACTATCATCATCATATAAAATAATTAAAATTATAGCAAAGATCATTTAACTAAAAAATTATCTCATAATTAGACTTCGTTTAGCCCTTTAATCACTTATTTCTAATTTAACGGTCGAAATCATTCTATACTAAACTAACCATAATAACGATATCTGATTAAAGTAAAATTTTGATAGTATGCTACAAATATCACTGAAATCATCATTATAGATTTTTGGATCAATCGAAGGTCTTTTTCTATCAGATTATCGCATTATCGTTCCTGATCATTGAAATCAAATTTTTCTGATCGATGAAGCTAGGGCCATCGAATCGAGGCGATCTTTTGTGATGACACTCTAATGATAATTATTTAGATGATGAATGATAAAGATGAGTATTAAATTTTAAAATTATATAATATTTAAAAAAAATAAAAAAAATTATTTTCAATCTACGATAGTAGTTACTGAAAATCGCTGCTATAGATCTATGATAATAGTTAGAAAACCACTACCGTAGATCTATTGTAGTGGTTTTCAGTAACTATTATCATAGATCTATGCCAGCGGTTCAAAAATCACTACCGTAGGTTAGGTTAAAAATTCTCAAATTTTTTTTCCTCCCATGCAAGCTCTCTCTCTCTTTCTTTCTTTCCTCCTCTCCATCGTTGGTGAGAGACTCCACCCAAATCCTTCCCCCCCGATCGGTGCCGCCCCTCCTTCCCCCTCGACTGGCCCCACCTCTTGGTGCCCCCTCCTCTCCCTTCGCCTCCCCATCCCTGGCAGCCACCGCCCCCTGCCCGTGCCACGCCATGCCCCCTCCCGCTCATCTCCCCCCTACATCGGCCCCTCCTCGGTGGTCTTTGCCCACCCCACGCTGCCCTTTTCCCATCCTCTGGCCGCGCCCCCTGCCCTCTCCATCCTGGCGGCTGCCCCTTGGCCGGTTTGCGGCCCCTATCCTTCCTTCCCGACCGTTATCGCCCACAGCTGCCCACCCTATCTCGACCGGCCGCCGCCCCTACCCTCCCCATCCTCGTCATCAGCACACCCGTACCCGTCTCCATCCCCGACCTCCACGCCCCTTGCCCTCACCATCCTCGACCGCCACCCCTACCTCCCGACCGCTGCCCTTTGCACTTCCATCCTCGCATCGCCACACCCCCCCCTCCCATCCCAGCCACCCACCTCCTGCCCTCCCCCCCTGGCTCCATCATGGTGCCCCTCCTGGCCCCCCTCTTCTTTCTCCTCTCTCTCTCTTTTTCTCTTTCCTCTTTCTCTCTCTTCTCTATCTCACTATGTTGCTTTTATTTTATAGGTTACCTCTAGTGTCATCGTCCTCTTCTAGCATCATCGTCGATGACCCTCGGAGCTTTCGGTACGACCTGCTCTCTATAGCCGTAGGTATAATTTTTTTTTTTAATTTTATAGTATTATTTATTAATCATGTATATTTATAATAATTTATAAAATATTTATAATAAATATTATAAATATTTATTATAAATATTATAATTATCTGTATGCCATAATTTTTGGATCAAAATCTGGATATTCAGATCTAAATCCAATTTTAATTACTGATACCGGATCCGAACCCCCGATGGGTCTGTACTTGAAGTACCAGATCTGGATCCTAATGGATCCCAGAAGGTCGGATCCGATTTTGGAATCCAAAACTAAAAAATGGAGAGACTGAGAGGAAGACTGATAAATTGAGAGAGGAAGGGCTGGTCGCTCGTCGACCGTCGATAAGGAAGATCGAGAGTGGAAGGGAGGGAGTGGGTCCAGCCTCGCCATCATTGCCGGTGAGGAAGACAGAGAGAGAGGGAGGAGGGAGGGGTCCGGCCTCGTCGGCGAGGGAGATCGAGAGAGTGAGTGAGGGAGGGGTTCAGCCTCACCATCATCGTCGGTGAGGGAGATTGAGAGAGGGAGAGATGGAGGGAGGGGGTCTGGCCTCATCAACGAGGGAGATCGAGAGAGGGAGAGAGGGATCAGGGAGGGGGTTTGTCCTTGCCGTCAATGGAGATTGAGTGGGAGATGGGCAGTCGAAAAGATGAGTGGAGGATGGAGACATCCAAGAATAGGGGATGACACACAACCAAGTTGGCTCGAATCGAGATCGAGCCAGCTGAGAGAGGATCTGAGTCGGATGTCTCAGACATGGAGCCGACTGTCTCAGGCATGGAGTCAGCTCGACTTCTGAGCAAGCCGACTCGATGGGTGCGAATAGAATTTAATATGTCTCTCTAAGGTTCCAATTTTAAGCCCTAAGGTGCCGCCATCATCTATTTCGTTCTTCTTTCAGGTTTCTGGATTAACACTCAGGTTCGTGCAAGAGATCTAATCTATGATTGTTGCTCATCCTTAATTATTTATGAATGTAATTCATATTGTAGAATTTATTGGATAATATTTTTTGGATGTTTATATCTTGCTGCTTTTGTTTATTGCATTGCATAATGATAGATCCATCAATTGATTACTGTACATAATCTCTGGCATCCATACAATTATATGTAATTATATGAATGAAAGAATTATGTATAATGATCAATTGATTGTCCAACTTGGATAGTTTGAAAATTATAGATAATTATATAGATAGTTGCAGTAATCAAATGGTATGCTAAGAATTTTGAATAAAATTTTGGATAGTATTTTTTTTTTATTTTTTTTATACGGAAGCACTAAGAAAAAATACTGTCAAAATTTTATTCGATTTCTGTTACATATCGTTTGATTACTATAATGAACCTATAGAATTAATGCAAATTCTGAATGAAATAGGACCTATCTTTACCTATTAGTTGGTGATAGGATGCATTTATTGCATATCTAAAAATGATATTTAATATGAGTATTATATATGATATTTATTTTAATCCTTATTTATGATGTATTTTTTATTTATAATATATATTTATTTATAATGCATTAGTATATAATTTAAGTTTCACACATGATTTAATTATATTATCATCATTTTTAAAATGGATAAGGGGTGGATGAGGTTTAGTAGGCTCTCGCCGGAATATGAGGCTGGACTTCAAAAATTTTTTGATTTTACTATAAAAAAATTTAGGGATCATGGACTGATTCAATGTTCTTATAAAAAGTGTATGGATGGAACGTGGCTACCTCGACAAGATGTAAATGATCACCTCATTATTTATAGCTTTAAAATCAGTTATGAAATTTGTTGAGATCAATATGATGAGGGCAAACCGCAAGAAGACGATCAATATGATGGAAGAGTGGAACAAATGGTTTGTGATATTTTTTTGTTTGTTGGCCATAATGATGATGCATCTACGTCCATGCCTGATCCTATGGCTGGTGAAATGATAAACAGTGAGGATGTAGAGAAAGTTCGCAAGTTGATGAAGAATGCTAATATTCTATTATATTTTGGATGTGAAATGGGCCAAGTATGGTTTCAAGCACATGCTTCGATAGTGGGTTCTATTATCAAATCTGGCAAATGGATGTAAAAATAACTTTTCTAAATGGAGAGCTGGATGAAGAGGTGTATATGATACAGTCTGAGGGTTTCACATCCATAGATGAGTCTAAGATGTATAGGCTTCAAAGATCCATTTATGTATTGAAGCAGGCATCGCGGAGTTGGAACATACATTTTGATAAAGTAATCAGAACATATGGCTTCATTAAGAATAGAGAAGAACCCTACATGTATAAATGGGCCAATGATTCTATTGTTGTATTTTTTATGTTATATATTGATGACATTCTCTTAATCGAAAATGACATCCCTACATTATAGAAAATAAAGATTTGGCTGTCATCTCAATTCTTCATGAAGGATTTGGGAGAAGCTTCCTACATCCTAGGGATGAGGATCTATAGGGATAGATCTAAAAGATTGCTAGGATTATCTTAGTCCACGTATATTGATATCATACTGAAGAGGTTCAGCATAGAGAATTTTAAGAAGGACTATCTCTTGATAGACCATAGAATTTCGCTCTCGAAGAGGGATTGTCCGATAATTTCTCAAGAGAGAGAGAGCATATGAGTAGAATACCATATGCTTCGATAATGGATTCTATTATGTATGTCATGATGTGTATGAGATCAGACGTGGCATACTCACTAGGGGTAGTGAGCAGATACCAATCTGATCCAGGTGAGAATCACTAAAAGGTTGTGAAGACAATCATGAAGTATTTGAAAAATACCAAGGACCAGTGGCTCATCTATGGAGATACTAACTTGAAACTTATGGAATATACTGATTTCAGTTTTCAGTCAGATCATGATGATAGCAAAAATGTGTCAGATTTTATGTTTATCCTAAATGGTGGAGCGGTTTACAGGAAGAATTTCAAGCAGCACACTATAGCCAATTCTGTATGTGAGGCAGAGTATATCATGGCATCTGATGCTGTGAAGGAAGCTGTGTGGTTGTGAAAGTTCATTGACGAGCTGAGAGTGGCATCCTCCTTAGATGATCCAGTTCTGCTATACTGTGACAGCACTGAAGCCATAGCTCAAGTGAAGGAGCTGAAGGCACATCAGCGTATCAAACATATTCTGCATCGCTTCCATCTTATACGAGAAATCATGGAGCGAGGTGATGTTGAGCTTCAGAAGATTGACGAAAAAGAGAACATGGCCGATCCTTTTACTAAAGCTCTAGGAATCAAAGAGTTTGATAATCACAAATGGACGATGGATATTCGATACTGTTCTGAGTGGCTTTAGTCTAAGTGGGAGTTATTGAAAATTGAATCCTAAAGTCAATCATCTAGGTTATAGATGGTTGATGCATGCTAATCTATAGCTATGACAAGTGCACCAGTCGATCAAGTAATAAAGTAAATGAGTAGAGTATCGTCCCTAGAGGATTGAAAAACAAGTACTGAAAAAGCTCTTTTCTATGCTTTATTTAGAAAATTGATTTATGAGAATAAAAAATAAAAATAAATAAAATAAAAAAAATAATTAAATTTTAAGAAAATAGAGAGAGTGTAATTATTAGGATTTTAAACTTAAGAGTAATGGGTTACTAAGGCAATCAGTTCACCAACTCAATCAATACAATATTTAGGTTATTAAATTAATTTTATTTCATGTGACGGTGGAGTCTTCTAATTTATTCACTACCTTTTGGTCTAGGCATAGCAAAACTATCAATATTTATTAATTATTCTTTGGTCCAAGTATAATTTAAATAAATATTAATGTATTAAGTTTTGTGAAATCCTTTAATTAAAATATGCTGCGTCCAAAGCGCATTAAAATTTTCGCATGCATATGAATTCTAATTTGATTCATTATACAAGATATATAATCAAGAAGCAATAATATAGATGTACTTGGTTTGTAACATCTATGTTCATCAGATCAATTAGAAGATGGTCAGTAATCTAAAAGCATTAAAATTAAATTTATATACTCCTCATGAATAAAATTTAAAATTAAAAATAAATCATACTGAATATTACATTAAAAGAGTGGCTACACCTTAGCTTTAGTAAAAAAAATTTAGTTCATGATAACAAGTTCAAAAATAGTAAATAAAATAAAAAGCATGAAAAAATTAGACTGTTTAATTGCTAAAATTGGTTGTCCGTTGCTCTTGGTATGAAAATCTTGATGAAGAAGAAGAGAAGCTCCTTGATCGATGTTCTGATTATCGAAAGAAGAAAAGAAAAAAAATTAAAAGCCCTTCCTTTCTCTCTCTCAAAAATCTCTATTCAAAACTCTCTCTGCCTCTCTTTTCTCTTTCTGCCTCTCTCTTCTCTCTCTGTCTCTCTTTGTCTCTCTCTCTCTTCTTTTTTTTCTTTCTCTTCTCTCTCTGTCTTTCTCTTATCTTTCTGTCTCTCTCTATCTCTCTCTGCCTCTCTCTTCTTTTTTTTTTTCTTATGGCAACAGCAGGTAGCCCTCCTTTTTATAGGCTAAGAGGTGGATTTTCGAAAGAAATCCTAACTAAATTGGGTCTAAAACTCTTAACATAAGTTAAATTAAAACCCTGGATAACTCTAGCCTTCAGATTAGCATCCAATGGATCAAAAATCGCTTAAAAATCCTTTAAAATATTCCAGAACAAGTAGAAATTCATGGCAGCCATTAGATCAGTCTTTGGATTAAATCTAGGCCATCAGATCGTGCACAAGAAAGCTTCAGATTCTTAGTTATAAGTTGGGATGAATCTCAACCGTTGGATCTCGATCGGGAGCTACATCTGTCATTTGTCAGCGCATGAGTTTCAGCCGTTTGATCAAATCCCAGTAAAAGGTGCTCGTCAGATTAGGTAAAATTTTTAAATAATCCTCTGTAGACCATATGCAAGCCCATTGTTGCATGGACCGCCGCTTTCTTCAGCCAATCAGAGCACGTTTCTTCCTATGAAATCTTCGAAATGCCCTCCAAACGGTCCACCGTGTGCCGCAAAAAATATTGATATCAATGTTGCATTAGCGGGCAGTCTGCTGGGTGCAGTCAGACCGAGCGGTCTGTTGAGCCAATTTTTTCTTAACCGATTTGAATCGGATCAGCTTCTTTTTTTTATTTTTATTTTTTTTTAAAATTTAATTTTAGGCTCATTTGAAGTCCGTTTTGCTTGAAATTTATTTCATTTGAACTAAAAAAATAAGATCTTCATATTGATGGCCTTTTTTCCTATATTAAAATTTAGGGAGTCCGAACTTCGGCGTGGGCGCCGACTACTGACGAAATGGGTCGTGAATTGTTGACTCATTTGATCGAACGATAGGATGGTATTCGGCTTGAGCGCCGAGTACCAGTTCCTAGCCGCTCCTTTAAGGGTAGAGGGGAAAGCCCGGCACAGGATGGCGTCTGGCGCTCCATGGAACAGCATCGTCGTCCGGAAGGCTTCCAAGTGGTCGATTGGGTCGGTGGTCCCATTATAGCTCTCAAACTATGGGAGCTTGAAGTTCGGCGGGACCGGTTCCCGCATGATTTTCTGTGAGAAAGGAGGGTCAGTTCGGATCTCATTACCATATGAGGAGGGAGCGTGGCGGAGTTCTTCGATTCGTCGGCTCATTTCTAAGAGCCTTCGATCCAGAAGATCTTCACGGTCTCTTATCTCCAAAGTCTTCCTACTGAATGGGTGCAAAGCTTCTCCCTCGGACGAGCTGCGGTTCGAACAAGGGCTCCTCCTTCCGTTGCCTTCCTTTTTCGAGGATTGGAGGTCGAGTAGCCCATGTCGATTGCCTCTGGACTGGACCACACGGCTCTGGAGAATCCTGCGCTGGTTGAACTGGTATGGCGGCCTGCTGGTGCATGGCCTGCACCGCCTGAACTGCCTCAGTGAGGCTACGAACCTGCTGGACGAGCAGGTTGAACTGTTCAGCATCCACCGCGGCCACAGACCGATCCTGGACCGCCGGGGCTGGAGCGGTAGCGGACGAACCTGGATGGGATCGGGCCGCAGAGGCTACCGATCGCCGGGCTGCAGAACGAGCCTGGGTCACCAGGGCTGGAGCAGGAGCGGACGGACTCGAACGGGATCGGGCTGTGGAGGCCGCCGATCTTCGGATGGAGGCTCTCCTGGGGGGCATCTTTTTTCGTTGGAAGGAAATTTGAATTAAGAGGAAGAGAGATTTCTCGAGCACTCCTTTAAGAACAGAGGCACACCGGCTTCCTTTAAGAGGGGAATCTTTGCCGGCAGTCCCTTCTTCCAGCGCCAATCTGTTGGTGCAGAAATCCATCTTCGCCGGAGGTCGCCGGAGTCGAGGCCGCTGAGGTCGCCGCCGGGGACCTGCAAAACAAAGTCCCATCCGGAACTGGTGGGGGGTGGCTCCGACAGGACCCTCCGACGGTCAAGTCAGTTTTCGGCCAACAGTAATGGAGTGCTCGGAATGAGTTCCGGAGCTTAGAGATGAGGAGGAGAGTTTAGAGATCAGAGAGCTTAGCCTTAGCGTGTCGGGAGGGTCCTTTATATAGTGGAGCTTGATGGTGACAACTGCAGCCACGTGCTGGCGGGCCGCTCGAGGTTCGGCGGAGTCAGTCTCACGGGATGGTGCCGTGTGCGGTGGATTGAGGGTGACAGCCATCGCCGCCTGACAGTGGGTTGCTATCGCCTGTGGCGGACTGACTGATGGTGATGGTTGCAGAGCTTGCCGAATGAAGGGTTGAAGGCCTTCGTCGTGTGCCCATTTCGGAGGAGTTCGGGCTCCTGAAGAGGAAGATAGGAGGGAGTTCGGCTCCCATAGGCGTCTGGCTGGAGGTATGCAGCTAAGGCTCGTCCGCTGAAGAGTTCGGCTGCTGAGAATCCGAAGCTCGGCCGTTTGGGGGTTCGGCCGGCTGTTGGACTTCGGCTGAGGCTTGGATACTTGAGAGTTCGGTAGGAGCTCGGTCGGCCGAAGTTCGATGAGGGCGACCGTTGAAGAGTTCGGCCGAGGGGCGACCGCTGAGAGGACTTCATTGAAGCTCGGCCGCTTGGAGTCGGTCCGAAAGAGTTCGGCCGTGGGGAGTCCGAAGGAGTTCGACCGTTCAGGAAGTTCGGTCTCGATGCTGGGAGTCCGGAAGAAGCTCGGGAGCTGACCAGTTCGGCCTGCTGGAAGAAGCTCGGCCGCTGGAAGTTCGACCGCTTGGCAGTTCGGCCGGCTGAAGGAGTTCGGCTAGACCAGTGCGCTGAAGCTCTTCTGCGGCTACTAGTTGCATTATGCTGAGCGTCGGGTCAGGCTTCGGCAGGAGCGAAATTTATCCCCAACACTCTTGTAGCACCGTCTTCAATTTTTTCTTTGAGTACCATGTTTCTTTTTCCCTGCTCTATACTCCCAATCCATCCATTCTTCTCTTATTATTTTATTTTTCAAATAAATAAATCAAGATAAAAAATTTTAATAATATGATTAAATATTTTTTCAATAAGATCAAAAATTATAATAGCATGATTAAATATTTTTTTAAAAAAATTCAATCTCGGCAAACAACAGTCTTCCATCACCGCATGTTCTTTAATCTTCCAATTTTGTTTGAAATATTTTTTTTAAATAGAAATTGCTTATATCAATCTCCACATGTCCCAGCCGTAATCATTAATTCCCTCGCTAACTTATTTGACCTGCTTTCTCTTCAATTTGTTGACACCTACAAAAAAACAAGGAATGGAGGATGTTCACCACATGTCCGTGAAAAAGAAATAGGTGCGAGACTTGTGCACTGTAGGTGAATGATTTGTCCTAGATTATCTAAAATAAGGGCATAGATCTTCTCCTGGATCTTAAAAACGATCCATAATTTATGAGCTTCCAATTTTGCCCTCACACGATATCTATCCTATTTACAGGTTGTATCATTTTTTATTATTTTTTTTTATCCCAACTAAACCAGCAGATCCAACTATCTGATATAGATAATTGGGTATGAATATAGCACGTATTGACAGCAAAGATAATCTTGATCTTTTTTGCTCATCTTTATTTTGGTTCCATGAATGTCACATAATCCTGATCCTTTTTCTCCTACGACTAGAGCTGGAGGATTAAATCAAGATCAGCACATCTGGTTACAACGCATTTAAAGTGGCACCACATCGAGCCTCTGGAAGAACAAGGGATGTAGGGAGGAGGGAAGAATTACAAGGTTCTTATCGCCACAAAAGAATAACTACAATCCAAGGAGAGAAAATATGAAACCTTTTTTGATCGACACTTGTCACCTCCCAAGAGAGCTTTGAACTTTCCTTTAATATATTTGCATTAATTTTTTAGTTCCTATCCCTTTTTTTATCCTTATATTATGCTGTTTCTATACGTTGCTAGAAAGACTTGATATGCGACATGCTTGATATCTCATGATTATCCCATTGGGAAGTTTATGGGTGGAAACCCCAAATCAAATTTTGGGGTGTCTGTATATATATAATTTTGTCTTTTCCAGCATTTTGACGCCTGTAAAGGCAGATAATAAGCTGATAGAAACCCCACAGTACCAAAATAGTATGAAAGGAATAAACCAGACAATTACGTGCTGAAATATATAAATAACACGACGAAATGGTAACGGATAAACTAGCAGATAAGTAGCGCGTAGACGTGAATCGACAAAAAAATAACAGAACGACGGGTAGCAGAAAGTCGAAGGCGACTCAAGCCTAACGATTCAATAATACCCGCCAGTTCAAGATAAAAAAGGGAAGACTAAAAAACTTATGCAAATATAAGAAAGTGCAAGCTCTTTGGGAGTGACAGTGTCGATCAAAACAGGTTATTCATCATTTCTCTCTTGGATTGTAGTATCGTGTGGCATATAACTATGCGATATTTTCCTTCCTCCTCATTCCCTTTATTCCCAGAGCCCGAGTAGGTGCCCCACTTTAAATGCCGTTGTAACAGATGTTGCTGTCTTGATTTTATCATCGCCCTCTAGTGTAAACAGAGAAAGGATAAGGATATTGTCCACTCATGAACCAAAAAATAAGATGAGAAAAAATATTCAAAGATTATATTATGTAAATATGGTATATTTACCAATTATACTTATACAAAAGATTGAAATTTGGTTAGTTGGATAAACAAAAATATAAAAATTTGATAAATGTAAAAAGGATAATATCGTGTAGGACCAAAAATGGGAAGTAATAAATATATGGATCAGTTAATTAAAGGGAATATATAAAATATTTTAAATAATCCATAGAAAATCCCAATTTCATCTAACAATAAGGAAAGTTGCAATATTTTTTAGGAATGCTGTCCAGGTGAACTCTATTATTGTTTATTTGTAAGTTGTAAAAAAAATGAAGAAGCGTAAGTTAGAGATCCAGGGATTCAATGATTAGTTGGAGGAATGTTGAGATTGATATAAAATTTATATTTCAAAAAAATTTAAACACATCCGATTGAAGAATTAAAAAATACGTGATGGAAGACTGTGCTTTGCGAGATTGATTTTTAAAAAATATTTAAGTATTAAATTTTTGCATTTATGAAAAAATATCTTATCCTATTATTAAAATTTTTTATTTGATTTATTATTTGAAATATAAGAGAAAGAATGATAATTGGGTATGAGCAGGAAAATCGTAATGCATTAGGCTGTGTCAAGGATTTGGAGCAGTAAATTTGTGGGATGAGCGTATTTGAATAGTGAGAGGTTGGAATGGTTGACTATCTTTTGTTTCTGACCGGGACCTGAGAAGCGACGTGCTTGAAGATGAGTTTATTATTACAGAATATTTTATCTTATTCTTTTATACTCTTCCATTATTAGAATAAAGGGCTTTATGTATAAATCAATCATTCCTACAAAATAAAATGCTAGACATGTAAGGCTAAAGCCGTCCACTGTTTACATACTATTTTTAATTCACTTTGGATCCTATTATTTAATTTGGAGCTCTATCTTCATTCTACCGTTATATGTGCAGCTTCTGTTGCCAATATGATACCCTGTCTAAAGTTTTATTTCACATCAAACGTCACTTTTGAAATATGGTGAGAATAAAACCTATAGTAATCGCTTGAAGACATTAAAATGTGAAACCTGCTAACTTTCTTTAGATAGTATTTTGAGCAAGAGGAAAATATTTCTGGCAGAAACTATCTTTTATTCTATGAAAATCCCAAATTTATATTTTGGTAAGAGATTCGTATTTCCATTAACAAACTAACAAACAAATAAAACAAGACCGATTAGTAGCTTTTCAGAATATTTTTCTTTCACAGAAAAATCGTAGTTTTTTTATTCTTTTCTATTAATTCTTTCTCGCAGGAGCCGTTCCATGGGACAATCGTTCTAAATTACGAAAAGAGAAAAAAGAGAGAAACAATAAAGAAAACAAGAAGGGACAAGTGGGTGATGTGCGTTATCACTGCTGTTTAACTGTGAATCTATTTATCGGGATGTGGAAGTTTGAATGCCAGGTCCCAGATCGATCCTCTCGAGTGGTTGACATCGAAGGGAAACGGCATCTTCGATATGCCATAAATGTGATTCCTACACAAGCTTCCATGACTGTGAAGATAGGAAAAGCACAGTCCAGTCATTTTCGCAACGCTCGATGGAAACACACCCGGTATTGACACCCGACGACTATTTCCGCTTCCACCACGCATGATTGACCACATGCATAGACGAACAGGCGTCATCGCAACGCACGGAGAGTCAACCTTCATATAACTGCCTCTCTGACTACCTCCACAATATCCGACTAGTGTGTCGTGGAGAGATCTATAATGAACTTCCTTCATACCAAAACGCGCATGGTACTCCGACAATCTGCGTTCGCCCTGAGCCTGTCCCAAGGTCATCGTTGCTAATGATTGTTATTCACGTTTTTGAGTCACTTGGGAGGGAATAAGAATTTTCTCCCTTCTTCGATCTTTCAACACGCATGATTCCCAACTGATACAGCGTTTAGATTCATGATAAAGAAAGACAAAAAAAAGAAAAATCTAAGTGTCAACTCATCATATAATTTCTCAAAAAATATGAATGTTTAGCTAGATTAGACTATATTTTAAAATATAATAAATCTAAATCTATATCTTGAAAGTCCGCTGCGACTCAAGTCCTAATTTTTTTAGAAATATATAAATACTTATGTATACCTTTTGATTGCAGCAGAAATGATCGTCGCCAGAAGGTTCGCTGGAGTCGTAGACCGCTAGAGGTCGCCGCTGGAATTGGATCCTGCACAATAGACTGTACAGTACGATCCCCGTCGGTCCGCGGGGGAGTAGTGTGTCCGCCATCCCTCATCAGCAGGCGAACTACCGACCAATCGCTGCGTCAGAACTCCGATTCAGCTCATCAGCCTTGCTGGCCAACAGCAACATATAATGTGTAATGCTCCGCTCGGGATGAGTCTCCAGAACGAGCTTCAGAGAACGCTATCGACGTAATTGAGAGCTTATAGATCAGAGTGAACCCATATAGTACAGTCAGTCCGATACTCTAATGGTATGGAGAGGCCCCTCCTTCCTACTCCGTTGCCCAGCATCTCTAAGATCTGTGCCTATGCATCCTTCCTATGCCCGTCCCGCGTCAACTCCATTCTCTAAACTCGTCTCCCGCTTCGAGGTCTTGCGGCGGCGATAGTCCGTCTTCGGTCGGTGAAGATAAATGACTTTGACGGGACGCGTTCGTATGCGGCAGAGAGACAGTTTCGTTTGGGTGATGACAGACCTGCCTAGCCGCGCACAAAATACTGCCTGCGAATGCTTGTTTTTCACCCATCGAGAGTTTCCCGGTGGAAACCGTCAGCTCACTCTCGGCGAAGCCGTGCTCGTACATGGCGGCATCAGGACTGTCGGCGGAGTTACTCAATCGGATAGATCACAGCAGAGTATTACAGCGCCGTGCAATACATAACCATGGCGGTCGCTATGATTGTCCGTGTGCGGAACGAGAGGTCAGTACTTGCCTCGGTAGGATGGTTCGCCCGCTCTCTTACTAACAGAGCCAGTTATGCCTCTTACGGCCTGTTCTGAAGACAGGTTGCTATTTGTGAAATCTCTTCTTCTTTTATGCAACATTTCGATCAAAGGTAATTAAAACAAGTGCCTCTCCGCGACGCGCTACGCAATCCGCCGGATGTGCTGCAGGGAGATCGCCGCCCTCTCGCAGTCCGATGACCGTCTTTTCGACCCCAGTAGAGTTCAGTCTCTCGCTCCTATCCAGCCCCTGGTGACCTGGTCGTCGCCGAGCGTGTCCGTAGCAGGTATTGGCTAGTCCAGGTTGATCTTGCTAGCTGGCACCTGGCGCGTACTAGGGTGGTCTGAGGTGCGGCCTAGCCGACCCGTGGGGAATGTGCTTGGTCTCCTGAACAGTAGTCCGACAGCCTATTCCTCGACCTGGCCCAGCTACGGTTAAGCTGGCCATTCGGGCTTACCCGGCTACGGACTGGAGCTCAGTGGGCACATCTTTCGGGTTCTACAGCGTCCAACTATGTTAGTAGCCCAGGCCACGCCATAGCCGTCCTACAAGTTACTCAGTTTTCGCGTCCAGGAATTGTGAGCTCGAAACTTATAGGAGAGAGTCCGCCGAGGAAAAGCTTATGAGCAGCTTCTCGGGGCCGGTGCGGAGTGGTTAATAGCGCGGCCAGCTGAGGGATGTGGCCAACGTTGAGGGTAGTTCGGCGTACCTCCTAGCAATAGAGATCCACGTATCGTCAGAGAGAGGAAACTCCTTGGGAATCTGAAATCATATAGATGCCACGCATCAGATAAACAGCCGCCCTTGTCGTTCAGAGTGGGGAAGCTCTTCCGTATAGTTGACCGAGCGAGCTTGCTAGAAGCCGAGCTGAGGTGAGAGTACTGGCTGAATTAAGTAGCGGAGAAGCTGGACGGTGATATCTCTCGTTATAAGGTGTTATATATGACCGATGGCATTGAGTACGCGTGCACAAGAATGGGAAGCTCGGTCCTAATCTTCTAGTTTCTTATCTGACTGTATAGGAGAAGTCGACTGAAAAGCAGTCGTTCTCTGTTCAGTAAGCACACAGAATATCCGCGGCTTTACAAGTTGCGATATAAGGTCGAGCGTTCAGCTAGGACTGTCAATTAAGTGCGTGTTTACGGAGCGTGTAAATGGCTGGACAGAACACAATCCGAAAATTGAGGGTTTGGAACTATGTAATCGAACCCAGTAATCCAATAGTACGCCGCCGACTCCCTAGAGGCTTTCGAAATCGAAGGTAGATGGGACGCAGTTTACGAACAGGCGAACTGCCCGAAGTCCTCGCTCTGAGCTCTGTGGCTGGAGTTCATAGTCGATGAAGCATTGGGGTAAGATCCTGCGCCTAAGCTAGCGGAAGTGATATCGAAAGTGAAGCCCGGGGAAAATTCCATCTCCAGCCGAATTACCACATGAGGTTTAGATGGCGTTGATGTGACTATTCGATCCGCTGCTCGAATCGAATTCTCGGAGAGGTCTGACGTCTTCTCGTCATGAGGTGACGATAGTATTCCTACAGTATAAGCGTGTTCGATGCGTTAATTTATCATAGGAATAAGGAATATGCGCGTTGAGTGGAGGTTTCTATATCTCTTAGTTTATGATGGCTTGATCTATCAGTAGTACTTACTACATTCAAGCGCGAGGTCGGTGGGATTTGAAATGCTACGTCCAGACCAGATAAAATTATATAACCAAAAGGTTGAAAATTCATTCATACACAAAGCAAGCTTATTCCATCCAATGTGATCAAATAGTTGTAGCTCTACTCTAACCAAGAACATTTGAGCGACGGGTATGCTCCCTAGCCCGAGTGCTTCTAGGTATTCGGGTCTCCGGAGGAAGATCTCGATCTCCTCGGGAGACCTCGGAGCTTTCCCCTGGATAAAATCGTATACGATGCTGGCAGTGTGTTCATAATAATTGGTTCTTGAGAATCCGACGTCGGGGGAGAAATTGCTGGTTTTATCTCTAAAGCGAGCAGGGTTGGCCTCGAGTGGTAAGATATTTCGAAGTATCTTCTTGCTAGATACAGAAGTGATTCGATATCGTTGCTCGTCAGATGTAACGAGCGAATCTTATCTCTTGCACTCGACTGGCAGACTTTACATCGTGCGCGGTGGGAGATTCATGATGATCTTCGCAGCCGATAGCGTTCTTGGGTGATATATATCTTTATCTTCCCGCAAGTCGAGGCTTCCAATAGATCGTGCAGTCCTACATGGTTGAAGATGTGACTTTTATCATCCTCAACGTAAAAATCTTGGTTGCCCGAGCTTTTTGCCTCGCGGGTGAGATGGCTAGATATTTGTCCATGGCAGCCGAACCTTTCCTCAGGAAGCTCTTATCTCACCCTCCAGATAGGCTCGGAAGCTCCAAGATATGCGAAATTATATCTTAGTGCCTGAGCTTCGTGTATAAGATCTTACTGTGCTGTGGCGACTTTCCTCTCACAATGTTGAGCGAATCGGTGCTGCGTTCGAGTACGCGAATCTTAATGATCTCCAGCTGAACGACTTCCTCGATGGCTATATGCTGTATCTCCTTCTCTATATTCTCTCGTGATTGAGTCTATTTTTTTTTGAGTAGAGCTCAATGATGTAGATAGTGTCCTTTAGGTCGGCGATTGTATAAGACTCTAATATCTCTAGCAACGATGTTACATCTTGGGGAGATCTGTTTCTCTATCTGGCTTTATATATGTCGAAGTGCGTGCTTCTGAGAGAATAACTAATTCTCCATAACCCGCGATCTTCCCTTCTGGGTGTCTTTGATCCTTAGTATTTTCTCACGGGGGAGATCGTGATTCCTGCAGCCGAGGTTTCAAGTGCACGCTCGGGAAGAGATCTTATCTCCAACGGCCGAGCTTTCCCGGGAATCTTATCTCCTGCAGCCGAGCTTTCCTCTGGAGGATCTTATCTATGGCCGAGTTATCCATGGTCGCTTCGGGAGAGTCTTAAATGCGCATAGGCCGGCTGAGTTGTGCCTTGCGTGGGATGATAACTAAATAATCAATCACATGACAGACAATGAAAGGGTGAACGAAAGGTGCAAAAGGCAGAAGTCTCGGGAGAGATAACTATGAATACTATCCTACGAGCTGCATAGTCAGATTAGAGAAGGAATAAGAAATATAAACCGATACACCGCACGAGAAGTGCGGATAGCTGGAAATGAACGAGATCGAAGAGCCTAATGCAACTGTATGAGGGCCGCGATTGAGAGAGTTCGAGAACAGGACGAGAGACACTTACCGACATCGGATAACAGAGAGATTTCTGTAATAAGAGATTTTTGGGGAGAAACCAAAAGCTATCTTAGCTGATAAATTTTTTCTTTTCTCTGTAGTCTTTCGGACTCTCAAGAGTGCATCGAGGGCTTTTAATCCGGTATTTATTAAACTATTTTTAGCAGCTACTGCTTTGACCATACACGAGATCATACTCTTTTCCTTCGCTTTTTTTTATTGCATGTCAATTTCTCTCAATTGTTATCTCGAGATCTCCAACCTAAATTTTTTTACTAGTAAAGGGCTGTCATCTCTTTCAGTCGGTCGAGCTCCTCCGACTCTATACAGCCGAACCCCCCGAACTGTCCCCTCAGCGGTCGGCTCTCCGATACGTCGCCTACTCCGCTTTTATTGCTTGAGCTAACATTCTCCTAGCTTTTCCTCTGCCGAACTCAGTTCCTACAAGTCCCAAACTCCTCTAACGAACAAGAGACTGATGGTATGGCCGCCACTTACTTGACAACGCCCACCGTCTCCGTTAGCCAGCCCTTCGCCACGACTTGCCAGTATAGTTGTACCACAAAACCCCGCCGCATACGGACCTACCCTAGAGGACTGACTCCGCCGAACCTCGACGACCCGCCGCATGCGTGCATCTGTCACCCCAAACCCTATCGCGTACGTCACCTCCCTGAGAGACTACTCCACCGACCTTCGACACCTGCCAGCATGCAGGCGCAGCTTCACCACAAATCCTTTGGCCGCGTACTGGCACTCCTCGAGAGACTACTTCGCCGAACCCGAGTGGGCCCCAGCACGCGGCTGCAGCCATCACCATCAAGCTCCACTATAAAAGGGGCCCTCCTCCAGATACGCTGACTCTAATCTCTCTGATCTCTAAGCTCTCATCTTCTTCTCTAAGCTCCGGAACTCATTCCCGAGCACTCTATTCCTGTTGGCCAGAGCTGACTTGAGCGTCGGAGGGTCCTGCCGGAGCCACCCCCCGCCGACTCCGGACGGGACTCTATTTTGCAGGTCCCCCGACGCGACCTCAGCCGGCCTCGACTCCGCGACCTCCACTATACCATTCTGCACCAACCAGATACGCTAGAGAAGGGCCCGAACCTCCGATTTTCTGTTCTTAAAGGATGTGGCTGATGGGCGATGATATTCTAAATTCTCTCTCTCTAATAGGATTTTCTTCACGTTTTTCTCCCAAAACGCAAGAGGGGAGAATGGTCTAATCCAGGAGATGCCTCTTCTTAATTTTCGACTCGAATACGAGTCGGTGTTACCCATATGCAGCCCTTCTAGTGCATGCCTCCATGTGTTTCCATATTAAATGAAAGTCCTTCGCAGACGGTTGTTTGAATAAATAGCTAGTTCAA
Organism: Cocos nucifera; assembly: GCA_006176705.1. Classification (NCBI taxonomy): domain Eukaryota; kingdom Viridiplantae; phylum Streptophyta; class Magnoliopsida; order Arecales; family Arecaceae; genus Cocos; species Cocos nucifera. The sequence continues at coordinate 348,083 of QRFJ01000072.1, read as the reverse complement.
ACCCGCTGGATTTGAGATCGTGTGCTGTTCGGCGCGTCGAGACGATGGATGCTAAATCTTTGAACCTTAGCGACGTTTAACCCAACGAATACCTTTTGCTAGCATTAACTCCTTGCCTATGAGTATCGACTGGCGAGACTATAAAGAAGTATAGTACTATGTTGGTGTCTACCATGCATCTGCCTAGCTATAGGATATGGATAAAAACTGTTAGAAGAGCAAATCATTCCTCCCACAGAGGATTTTCGCAAGGAAAGATCGGATTATGAAGTTCGTGTGATGAACGTGAGAATCTGATAATTGACCTCTGTCCGAAGTTGGCTTGAACTCTTAAGTTAAGCCCAACGAGTAACTTAATCCCTTAGTTAAAAATTAGACGGGAATTCTCCCGTTAAAGAAAGCTGTTCCACCATGGAGTGAAGGCCACGTTTCACACGACTATTTCCATTAACACAAAAGCGTATTTAAGTTTCCTTATACGTCCACTTCGAATATTTTTTTTCATCTGTTAGTGAAGCTCCATATCCGACAAGTTTGGCATGATATTCTCCCGTAGGTGGAGTGCTCGTTTCTTCGGGAAAGCGAAGTACCTAGTTCTTTTCAGTTGGTTGTGAAAGCGGTCTATTATTATATATATCTCATCTCTCCTCTGAGTGTTCTCGTGTCGTCAAGGCAAAGTTGTCATGCCTCTAAATGGAGGGCCTCGCGGTAAAAGCGTGAGATGAAGTTTGCCTCATGAGTGAAATGCCGAAGCATCCCCGAATCTGTTGAGCTCTAGCGCTTACCAATGGATAGTAGCTCCGGACAAAAGGGCGCGAAGAAGCTTCCCTCCAAAGGAGGTGCCGCGACTACGCCTTCGCAGCTCCATCTGTAACTCAGAATTTGCTCAAACGAAATTGTAATGCACGCCAGCGCTCTTATAGGACCGGATGGATCTTGATCGGTGCAATCCCCAATCAGCGTCACATGTTCCTTTTGTGCTCGATCGAGAAAAGCATGCTAAATGTCCTGTCGCCTATCCATCGCGACCACTTGTGACAGAGCTGAAGCGTGAAGGTGGAATTCCTCTGCTGCCCTAAACCGTAGAATTGTAACGATGTCTACCTGGTCTTAACAAGGTATGGCGCTATGGGTATAAATTTCTTTGACAGCCAGCCTGAAGCTAGGGTAGAAAGGACATGGTCTGGCATACTAAAGCTGCAGCTGCCTTGTTGCCATAGCTGCAATATTACAACGAGAGTTAAGAAGTGTCATCTCCCACCTGTTGTTTTGTATGCGCTATCCCGAACATGTGCCCTAACTGGTGTGTTTGAGTTATCTTGTGATCTCTGATACTATCCGAGCTGATTTGTTTTTCAGTCGTCAATATTTCCCATAACGTATGAAGAGCTTTGCACCAATAGATAATGTAGTGAGAGCCAATTCAATATGTGAGTGATTCGAGTCATCAGCATCTCCGGGATTATCGGTCGGATGATAATGTCTTGAGTGGAGATACAGTACGTTACCACGAATTCCTGTGATAACATCATTTTGTGAATTGTTGTATCGCTTCTGCCTAGTATATTCCTTTCAATAAATTCTTTCCTTCGATTAACATTTTATGGTTACTGTGGATCTGCGTAACAAACCGATCTCGTGACAGAAAACAAGTATCGAATTAATTGATATCCGCGTAGGGAATAGGAGGATGAAACTTCATTCCTAACTATTAGCATCACCTCGGCATTTTGTCGTGAGAATAAAGATTTCTCACTCCCGGAGAAAGTTCGGGAGCTATGGTGTTAGGAGTAGTATTAAGACTTTCCTTTCTCTTGAGAGGGTTAAATCGAGGAAATCTTTTCCCGAGAAGCCCGATATTCTATGTCTGGAGTAAGGCTTTAGTTTGCAAGAGCACTGTCGACCTCTTCTTGACCGGAGGAATATATATCATCTCTCGCGGATGGGAGAAATAATACGGACTTATTAGGAGATTAAGATTGATCCCTTTCCGAATGTATTCGTCAACTTGCGACCGTCAGGCGCGTTTAGGTTCAGATAACATCTCTAATCGCGAGGATTGAAGTTTCGATGTGCAAGAAGATAAGATCTCTCCTCTCTGATTGCTAGCTGCAGCGTTCGAACAACTGTTCCCGATCTTCGTAGGAGGATGAGAATTCTCAACCCGCGAAAAACATTCTGCTTGTAGGGATAAAAGATATCCCAATGAGAAAGCTCGGCCGCAAGGAGATAAGATCTCCCTATTCGGTTTGAGCGCCACTTCGACCTCGACCGTAGATAAATCTCTCCCGAGAAAGCTTACCATGTAGTTCTTTGACTATGTGTTTCATAGGAGTAGTTGAAATGATCTTTTTATCTGTATTTTGCGAGCAGCGCCGTCAGCTTTCACAACCTTAACTAGACGCAAGTGATCTATGATAAAGACTCTCCTCTTAACCTTCTTTGATTTATGGAATGTGCTCCGAGAAAGTCTATCAAGATTGCCAGGAGATAAGATTCTCCTCCCTGAAGAAAACCTCGACTGTCAGGTATTAGAATAAGGATCTCCCTTTCTTGATATTTGCCGCGACACTTCACCTCTGAACCGCAGGAGATTAACTAATTGCCCCTGAGAGATAGAGTGCCTTTTGCTAAAGGACTGATAAAGAATTCTCCTTTTCCGATTGCTGCGTGATCTTAGTTCTCTGTACTTCGTCTGTAGTATGATAAGCTTCTCCCGATTGAAGCCTCGATATTCTGATGGATTTATTATAGTTCTCACCCTCAGTGGACGCGCGCGAGGTGTTTCGACCTCGATCTGCATGGAATGATAGATTGCTCCCATCAAAATAAAGCTCGGCCTGCTATGCAGATATTGATTCTCCGTATTGACCTGATTCTTTCTATGTGGCGTTCGATCTTCACCTCGAGTTTGCTACTGTGAAGATAATATGTATCTCCCCACGACTGTGTTGAAAGACCTTTCATAGATGCGCAGATATGATAATAAAATTTGTGAGAATCTCTCGTGATTCCTGATAGCGCCACTTTTCGAACATGCTTGACCATCAAGGATGAGCTAAGAGATCTCCCAACTAGTAGATTAACCTTCTTTAAGCTGTGCAAATAAATTTATCTGCCAACGTAAGAGAGCTCGACCGCATGAGAATATAGTAGCTCGCCCGAGCACCGCAACCTTCGTACCATCCGGTTGTCCAGTATGATTACAGAAATCTCTCTGCCGTAGAGGATAAGCATATTATGACTCAGATGGATAAGATCTCCCTTGCGTTCGATATAGTCCGTTCTACTTATCTGACTCTTGAACTTCAGTGAGATAAAGTAATCATCCCCCGATAAGGATAATCTCGGCCTGCGAGAAGATAAATAATCATCTCCGCCGTTTGATAAAGCATTGCGTGCCGTTGTACTGAGATAAAAAGTATCTCTACTATTTTTCAGAGACGCGCACTTTAAGCCTCGCATCTGCAGGAAGGATATGATTCTCCCCCGAAGGAAACTCGGCATAATGCAGGATGATTAAATGCTAAATCCTAGTAGGTCCGATCCGTGCACTTAATTTCAACCTCTTTGCGCCGCATAAGGATTGATAAGATCTTTCCAACGAGGGTATAACTATTCGCTGTAGAGATAAGATCAGTTAAATAACTCCGAAGAAAGCTCAGTATGTAACAAATGCAGGATCATGAGAAGAAGTCATCCTTCGAGTTTTTCTTAGTCGATGCGCGCACTCGACCTCGACTGCAGGAGATAAGATCTCCCTCGAGAAACCTCGGCTTTTTGTATTGAGAATAAGATCATTCCTCCGATACGCGCTACTTCGGATCTACATTCGACTGTATTGATTTGATAAATCTCCCTCGATTGGCAACCGTCGGCTTAGAGATAAAGATCTATCTCTTCTGAGCTGATCATGAGTAACCTACGACCATAGATAAGATTACCTCCGAGGAAAGCTCGACTGCTGAATAAGATCTCCCTCCTTTTAGATCTCGCACTGTAGCACTCTAGCTGCAGTGAGGTCTAATCTCCCTTTTTCCGAGGATAAGCTTCACTGCTAGGAATAAATCTCCTGATGGTTTGTGTTCGTTACGCACTGCGTCTCTATATCTTCGACGATGTCAGGAGATAGGATCACCTCACGAGCAAACTCGGCTAGAGATAAAGTCTCCGAGGCGACTTTATGGACAATCCAATCTGGCCAGTTTAATAATATCCAATCCTGAGGATTTATATGAATGTCTCGGCTGCAGGAGATAAGATCTCCCCCGAGGAAAGCTCGGCCGCTGGAGATAAGATCTCCTCTGAGCGCGCACTTGGACCTCGGCTGCAGGGGATCAGATCTCCCCCGAGGAAAGCTCGGCCGTAGGAGATAAGATCTCCCCCGAGGCGCAGTTGGACCAGTTTCTGCACCAACACCCTTCATACGTATAAGATCATATTGTTTACTCAAATATTATATAAATATTAATATTATATTTATATTAATATAAGTATAATATTAATATAATATGATATAACATTAGAAAATAATAATCTTATTATATTAATACAATATTAATATATTAATAAAAATATTATATTAGTTTAAATATCAAAATAATATTAATATATTATAATTATTATAATATTTATATTAATATAAATATATCATCATTCAATTTTAATCATTTAATATTTTTTAAAAAAATCATCATTTTCAATTTCATAAAAAATCTCAGAACCTACCTCTTCCATAAATTTATATTTTTATGAAATATAAAAATATATATTTATATAAAAAGAACTTTTCTTCGTCCTCTTTCCTCTTAAACTCCAGATCTCCTTACATTCTGAGGAGTCCCCCTTTTCTTCCTCTCCTCCAATTCCCGCGAACCAAACGGATCCTAGAAACTTCATCAACCCAAGAAATTCTGATCAAATGTCTAATCTTCATTCCAAAACCTTGAGCTTCCTGCTCTTCCTTTCACTTTACCTTCTACCACACTCTGCTCTCGCTGCCGATCCCATTAACCTTATCCCAGTTCACTCGGCCGACTGCTCCAGCAAAGCATACACTAACGGCAGCGCCTTCCAAACCAACCTCAACACCCTCTTCTCCTCCCTCAACTCCAAGTCCCCCACCTCCAACTTCTACAACGACACCGCCGGTACGGGTAGTGACCGTGTTTACGGCCTCTTCCTCTGCCAAGGAGACCTCTCCAACACCGACTGCCAAGCATGCATCACGGCGGCCACCACCAACCTCCAGAAGGCGTGTTCCCAACGCCAGGCCATCATCTATTACGACTACTGCCAGCTCCGCTACTCCGACCACGACTTCTTCGGCATCATGGATCCCAATGGCTTCAGCACGAACAACCCCGATGACGTGTCGGATCCCGAAAGGCCACTGGACTTCGTCTCTAACCTTGTGAAGAAGGCTCCGTACAACAAAGTACCGTTGATGTTCGCCGCTAATGCATCATTCCAATACCGTCTGTTTGCAATGGCAGAGTGCACCAAGGACATCACCAGCGCCGACTGCGCCAAGTGCTTGAGCACAATATTTGAGAAAATTAAGGTCTGTTGCAGGGACTACCAAGGATGGCGATTCTTAAGTCCCAGCTGCAGCATTCGGTATGAGGCCAACTCCTTCCTCCGAAACCCGAACTTCACAACCTCCGAGATCGTGGAGAGCAAATGCTCTGACGACGAGCTCCCATCAGGCGATGGCAATTCGCAACAAGACCTCAGCACTCTGCTTTCTTCTCTACCAAGCCAAGCTAGTGCCAATGGCTTCTACAACACCACCGTCGGCGTCGACGCGAACTGGCTCTATGGGCTCGCGCTCTGTAGAGCTGATCTTGATCCAGAAAGTAACACCTGCCTGAGTTGTCTTACAGAAGCGGCCACCGTTGCCGTCGACGACTGCCCCAATAAGACTCAAGCCATCGTCTGGCGGGAGAAGTGCCTCTTGAGGTACTCCAATCGAAACTTCTTTAGTGCAGTCAGCAATGACATTGAGGTTCTATGCAACCCGGTGCCGATGTCAGAGGCAGAGGATGTAGCCGTGATGCAAATGATGAGGAGTCTTGTCGACAAGGCTCCAGAAATCCCGAGAATGTTCGCAGCCGATATGTTGGGGAACGGCACCGCCTATGGACTTGTGCAGTGCACGAGAGATCTAAGCATCGAGGGTTGCCGGGATTGTTTGACAGAAGCGATGGGAAACGCGACGGAGAGGTGCAACCAGATGAAAGGCTGGCGGTTTTTGTCAGGGAGTTGCACGGCGAGGTATGAGAGCACTCCGTTCTTCGACCCCAGCATATTGGCGGCGGATGCACCGGCGCCGGCTGGGAAAGGGAATGTGGACTCGTTGCCAAAGGTGAAGAGCTGGGGAAATGTTTGTGGGCCGAATTTTACGACTCTAGCACTGCTTTGTCTATTGGTGATCATTTCTATCGGTGGGAGAAATTAATCATGATTTAATGTTTAAAAATTTTGATTTGCGCCTCTACCTCTTGCAGCGAATCATAATTAATCATGATTAATAATTATAAAAAAATTTAAAATTTTTATTGACTTTGCCTGCATGGTGGAATGAGTTTATCTAATAATATTTCTTATGGATGGACTTAAGAAGTGATAGGAAGGTGATCCATCCAATTTATTATAATTAAAAATAAAATATTTATTTTTTATTATGCATTTTGAATTTGAGATATTTTTTCTCTAAGCCTTGTGTGCTTTGTCTATTTTGCTTCCTTGAAAACAGAAAACAGACCATGGTTTGCTTGATCCAGCTAGCCTAGAGATAAAAACAGTCAAATCTAGGCATTAACAACGCATGGCTAGCATGGGCCTAAAGCGTTCCCATTCTGTTCAATTTTGAAATTAAAAGTCTTTACTACGAAGATAAAGAATATTTTAGAAATATGTATAAGAGGTTCTGTAATAACCATGATGATCTTGATGCAGACATAGGCAGCTACAATGGAACCACTATTTATCTATCTGTTGAAAGATACAAAAGACAGATGTTTGATTATGGTGAGCTTTAAAAGAAAGTAAATAAGTATCAAAGAATATTTTGCCCTAATTCAGAATCATCTATAGGTGAAAACAATCTATAGTAGGTTTGATCATCTTTTCTTATATTTTAGTCTTTAATCTATGTAAGAAAAAAAGGACTCATCGTTGTCTTATACTTTATAGCTCTAAGCTTTTTAAAATTAATGAATCATCCCTACCATTACTATAACTGTCTTGATTGATGAAGTGGTTTGCATTATTCACTCAAACTTTTTTAATCTGTGTGAATAATATATGTAGGTATGAATTTGTTTGTTTTTTTAATGCAGACAACTTCAATACAAGCATCGATATATGGAGAGAAATGTGCTTGTCGATGAAATTTTTTTTTTTTCAAAACTTTAATATTGCTTTGAATGAAAAAAATTCAGAATTGCTATTCACTGTAATATTATTTATATCAATCGATGTACAATATTGAACAAACCGACTGTAATGATGTCCCTCTCTAGAAATTTAATTTCATCGATTTTGGTAAGCTCTTGCCAAGAAGTAATAACAATCTTTATCTAATATGGATCCATCGATTGCATGTCTGTTATCATTCATTTCAATTATTTTTTTTATGGACATATAGACTATGTATATTATTTTTTATGATAAAAAAATGATATTATATATTTATCTATTTTATAGATATTAATGGCCACATCGTCATTGTTGGGCCACTCGATCGAACACATATAAGAAAAAAATGGTTGTAAAAAATTTAAAAAATTAAAAATTTAAGATCTGCAATAAATACTCTATTGTTATGTATTGTATAATATGATATAATATCATGGGATATCAATGATTTTTTTGTTTGTTTGATAGCATGAAAAAAATCCTAGTCATATTTTTGGAAAAATTTATCAAAGAATTTGATGTAGATGCTATTTGACAAAGGATAAAAGGAGGTGTAGTTATTATCATTTTGATTGGCATGGCCGTACAAAGGTGAGTTATTCCTCTCTTTCCTTTTTTTTTTTGAAAAAAAAGCTGACAAAACAAACTCTTTTTATAAAGAAAATGTGTTTATCATCATCCTTTGCATCAAGATATTATATGGATTCATAAATATAGAAAATTAACTATCAAAATAGGTTATCAAATACAACTTTATGCCAACATTCTTTAGAAATATTGAATTTAGATGGCATCATTTGAATAAAAAAAATCTGTGTATGGGCTCAGTGTACCGGTTGCTCCAGTTACATCCATACGATAAGAGCAATGGACAATCATCAAGCCTCAGCATGAATTTATCACCAACAGAAAAATATTAAAGAATTACTTGAATTAGAGCCAAATCACTTTTGGGTATAATCCAAGTATTTTTATGTTCGGTCATATTCTCAAGAATCTAGAATTTATTCAATATTTTTCTAAGATACAAGATTTACATATAAGGTATACATTAAATCTGCTGACACCTTCTATGGATAGTGGTATAGAGTCTATTTTAATTTGTAAAGTGGTGGTAAAAAATTATGGCAATATTTTTTGGTACATTCAATGTGGTAGAAATGATCAACTTCCAGTATCATAAAATTATAGCATTTTTTATTCATCTTACTCTTTTAAAAAAACTAAAGTTGTTCTGATTGAAATAAACTTATAAATATTTGTAACTCTTTGCACGGTATAAATTAAATACCATTGCCCAAGATGATACATATGTTACAACTTTTGTTATATTTGGAAAACTAGCCCAATGCTGATTGGTATCATTCATTAATCTTGCAAGGGATTCAAAATCCAATAGATTTATCCTTCCATCTATTTTAAAAAGATTCTTGACTATACCTATATTTTTCAAATCTTGCTTAGTTCATAGAACTTTAATGATAATTTGTTCAATTTCAAGGTGATCAAATTTTCAAATAATATGACTTTGGCTCAAAAGATTTTCAGCAAAATTTAGGAGCAAAATCTTGTTCGGATGGATTCCTCAATTGTGGAATACGGATTATCCATCCAAGATCACAACAACAATGAAAAGTAAATGTTGATACCATATAAGAAAAGAAAGAAAAAAGAACCACAATAAATATAATAAAATATATATGGATTGGCCTCAAGCATATTTTCATGGGGCATACAAACTTCACTATAAGAGAAATAAAATCAAACAAATATAAGAGAAACTTACCATTCAACTCTTGTACAAGAGTGTTTCAACAAGAAGCCCCAAAATCCTCATATAAACTCTCTAAAATCTCTCAAGAAGCTTCTTAGCACCTCCAGGATATCACCAACTATCTGATGTAATAAATGGCTAATCAATCAGAGTTATATAGCTTCAAAATCTCTGAAACAATATTTCAATAAAAAATCCAGTCCAAATCAAATCTGAGAATCATTCTGAACTGTCCAATCATGACTGGTTTGAACTAGAGCCATTTGATCATGCAAATTCGTTCCAGATCAAGCTCAGATTCTATCTGAGCCATCTGATCATGATCAGTTCAATCCAGAGCCATCGAATCGCAATCGATCCATAGAAAAATATGTGAGCCACGAGAAATTGGCGGGAAATGCCTGATCAATCCACTGGACCGTGCAAAATGCCTGGGGAAATGCCCACCATTCCATGATTGTGTGCGTGGATCGTGTGAGCGGGCTACATCTGTAGTAGGCCCATGTGCGCGCCCATTGGACTACACACAAGCAGTCGGCCCGCATGCTCGCAGGCATCACGCCGGGTTGTGCCCTCATAGCCAGCCCGCACGGCACTCTGGGCCTTGGTGGCCCACCAGCCTGCGCTGGCCCATGGGCCCTTCCGATAGCCCGTGAGTCATGCCACCTGCTCCGATTATTCTTCATGTGTATCTCCTCCATTTGGACTCCATTTAGACTGTTCTTGAGCTCGTTGGATTTCGTTCGTTATCCTAAATCTTGTTTTGGACTTATTATGAATCGAATCTTGAGATATTTTTCTTAATAATCTTCATCTCGACTCGATATTTGGCCTCTATCTATCTCTGAGAGCCTATGATCCATCTCGTCCTCATATCCTGGGGCACGCCTACTATCTCATGGATGGGCAAATATGGGAGTCGAGCCAGACAGCTCAATCTTACCTTTGTTATAGGCTGTATCCACTTTAACCAATGACCTACTCGAAAAAGTCTCCTACGGCAATAGAAATTTTATTCTATGACGTCATCTCTCGTTCTTTCAAATCTTCCATCTTATGCCCAATCCACCTCCATCTGAAGCCCTACCTTACATTAGACTCCTTCAAGCTCCTGAAGCTCCATCTCGCATTGAGCTTCCTATCAGATGGTAATATTCTCTCATCCTTTTCTTTTTCTCCAGAATAACCCTATCGTCATGTATGACCTTCAGGATCTCATCATCAGCTACTCACATATAGCTGTTTGAATCTAGTCTGCTCAGTGAGATAAGGTTCCATCTAAAATTGGATATATATCGAATCTCCTTCAATCTCCTCACTACACCATTATGTCCTTCAGCTGATCATCTCGATGCCTCTAATTGTACAGTTTGATCCATCCAATAGATGAACAGTGTTCTTACTACTCTCGAGGGAGTCAAATTTCTTCTTTCTATAATAAACATGATAGGTGCATACGGAATCTAAAATTTACTGCTAGAAAGAAGTAGATATCTCATCAGATATTACTAGGACATCATCTTCTTACTCGCTACAGTAGCTCTCTTCCAATCTCTAATGCGATATCTCAACTCATCGCATTGGTAGCAACTGATCTTGTTAGGGTCCCTCATCTTAGATCTGAATCATCCTCCTCGTGATTCTCTTCGCCACCTGCTCCTCTAGAAATTGCTAAAGCTGAGCTACCGCCATTGAGCTCGAAGCTGGGCTCTCCCTTCTTAGAACCTCATTTTGGAGAATCACTATTGTGACCTCGTCCATCTTGATGGTGCTCTTTTTTACTAGAAGAGCAGTCACCAAGGACTCATATAAAAAAAAAAAGTGATGCTAGCAAGACCAACGTCTTGGTCTTCTCCTTAACTTTCACATATATACTGAGAAAATCAGTGAGAATCTTTTGGAGTTAGCTGAGATGCTCTTGCATGCTTTGTCCCTCGTCCATCCATAGTTAGTAAAACTACCTCCAAAGGAAGAGAGTATTAGTGAGGTATTTTATCATGTACAACTCCTTGAGCTTCGACCATAATATCGTCGGAGAAGTCTCACTAAATACATAGATTACCATCTCATCCATCAGGTACCTATGGATGGTACTCACTATTTGCATCTGTAGTCACTTTTAGGTCCTCTCCTCTATAGTGGCTGGCTTCTTCTCATTTAAGAGAGCATCAATCAATTCATTTTGGATGAGCACATCCTTCACCTTTACTTGGCATAAGAAAAAATTACTCTTTCCATCGAATCGATTGATCTCCATCTTAATTGTGCTTATCTTTTCTATCTTCTAATCTCGATCAACACCATCTCTATCTAGACTGCTTGATATCACTTGACTATAGTAACCAGGCTCTAATATCATTTATTAGGATAGATCCTTCAATTATGGAATACGGATCATCTGTCCAAGATCATAATAACAATGGGAAGCGGATATTGATATCGCACGAGAAAAGGAATAAAAAAGAATCATAAATAAATATAATAAAATATATGTGGATTGGTCTCAAGTCTATCTCCATAGGATATGCAAACTACACTATGAGAGAAATAAAATTAAATAAATATAAGAGAAACTTACCATTCAATCCTTGCACAAGAGTCTTCTAATAAGAAGCCATAAAATCCTTACATAAGCTTTCTAAAACCTCTCAAGAAGCTTCTTAGCACCTCCAGAACGTCATTAGCTATTCGATGCAATAAACGGCTCATCAATTAGAGTTATATAATCTCCAAAATCCTTGAAATAGTGTATCAATAGAAAATCCAGTCCAAATCAAATCCGAGAACCATTTTGGACCGTCCGATCGTGACCGGCTCGAACTAAGACCGTCTTTAAGCTCGGATTCCATTTGAGCCGTCCGATTGCGACTAACTCGCTCTAGAGCTATTTGATCATGACTGGTCCATAGAAAAATATGTGAGCCATAAGAAACTGGGCGAAAAATGCTCGATTGGTCCACTGGATCATGCGAAATGGCTAGTAAAATGCCCATCAGTCTCTGACTTGTGCGTGGACTGCGTGAGGAGGCTGCATCCATGGCAGGGCCACACGCACGATCGCTGGGCCTCATGCTCGCGATCGGCACTCGCAGTTGGCTTGCACTTTGGACCTTAGCGGCCTATTAGCTTGCACCAGCCCGTAGGCTGTGCCACGTGCTCCGGCCTTACTTCGCACGTCTGAACTTCGTTTGAGCTATTTTGGAGCTCATTAAATTTCGTTTATCATCTTGGACCTTATTTTAGATTTATTATATACTAAATTTTGAGATATTTTTTATAATAATTTTTTGATGATTCAAATCCTACAAGAAGCTATTATTTTAATTCCTGATAAAAAAGTTTAAATCAAATTTTTTCAAGAAAACCTTGTCACGAAAACGTTGTCATCCATGACTCAATAATATACCTCACTTTTCGTTTTCTTATTCTACTAATTTCAAGAGTAAATCAAATATAATTTTTTGTGACCTATCTATCTTCAATGTTGGCTGTCAAGAGAAACCGAGCAAAATAATATATTATTAATTATTATCTCACTTTTTTTTTCTTGTCCGGTCCCAGCAACTAGCTAATTTCATGATCCAACCTTTTTTTTATAATTTTTCAGTACAGGCAAAAACAGTCCAACCTTTGGAGGATAAAACTTTTTTATATTTGTTGTAAATTTTATAAGTTTTTATGCTACATTTTGATCTAATCTATAAAGCATACTGGTCATTTATATCTGTTGTAAATTGTATAATTTTTTAAATATATTTCAATAAAATGCCATCGTGAAGCATGGGTAAATCGCTAGTGGGCATGATAGCAAAGGTTGGCAAATTAGGATTGCTCCACATCAACCTAAATTATGAAAGAGCATTCAAATCCTGACATATTATTGTTGGATTTTTTTTTTTTTTGAGAATTGGTATCGGAAAAAAACCTTGCAACCTCAATTAATTTCCATTATTTAGAAATTGATTTACGAAAGCAAATAATCACAATTTATAAAAAAAAATCTTCCAATTCCTCAATAGGAACAATAAATTCAAATTGCTCCAAAATTTCACTAGACTGTTGTAATTTGAACATATATAATAATTTTTTTATAAATTATAATTAGATATTTAAAAAACTTTTTATTTTAATTTTTAATTTTTATATATATATATATATATATATATATATATATATATATATATTTTCATTTCTTTCACAAGTTAAGCCTATATCTCATTGATGGGTAAGTACTAGAACGTCGGCCAATTTATTGCTAGTCTCTTTAACTAAAGTTATATATACACATGAAAAAAAAATTGTACTCACTTTTGTTTCTCGTGCTTCTGTTCTCCCTGAACTATAAAGCAAAAGTTGAGCTTGCATCACATTTACACGCGACCATCCGAAACTCGGTCAATTTTATAATAAATTTTTTTTTTCTTTATCGTGGATGGTATAATTTTTTGGACATCATCCACAATGATTGATTTTTATACCGTGGATGGTATAATCCTCGGACGGTGGTCCTTGTTGCTGCAAAGATCCAACATTGGTTCTTTAACATG
>QRFJ01000072.1:324340-329340 GCA_006176705.1 Cocos nucifera | reverse complement strand
GCCAACCATCCTTATTTTTTCTGATTTTTTCATGGGAAAGAGGAGGATTTTGTATGACATTTGATAGGGGTTCACACCAAAAACATAGGATGGGGCGCCCAAGTGTTGGGCACCCCAACTAGTTGCTTATTTTGATCTTTCCTAATCTAAGAGTTTAACCCAATAAGGACTTCTCTATATCTTTCTGTATAAAATAAATTTTAGATTGATTTTTGAGTATGTTTTAGACCATTGAGAGACCTTTGGGGTGTGTGAAAATCAGGAAGAAAGAATATTGGGGTGTGGAGGTTTCATAGACACTAAGCCAGGTGTCTAGGTGAGATAATAAAGAAGAAGAAGAGGGTCTTCTTCTAGGGTTGTCTTGTTCATCTCTCTTCCTCCTCTTTTTTGAGATTATTTGAGAGTGTTTCAGATCAGTAATCTTTTCTCCTTCCTCTCATCCTTGGAAGAGTCCAAATCCAAAAAAAGGAGGTGTTGGTGCAGAAAACCGTCTTCGCCGGAGGTCGCCGGAGTCGAGGCCGCTGAGGTCGCCGCTGGGGACCTGCAAAATGAAGTCCCGTCCGGAACCGATGGGGTGGTGGCTCCGGCAGGACCCTCCGACGGTCAAGTTAGTTTTCGGCCAACAGTAATGGAGTGCTCGGAATGAGTTTCGGAGCTTAGAGATGAGGAGGAGAGCTTAGAGAGTCGAGAGTTCAGAGAGCTTAGAGAGTCGAGAGTTCAGAGAGCTTAGCCTTAGTGTGTCGGGAGGGTCCTTTATATAGTGGAGCTTGATGGTGACAACTACAGCCGCGTGCTAGCAGGCCGCTCGAGGTTCGGCAGAGTCAGTCTCACTGGTGCTGTGTGCGGCGGATTGAGGGCGACAGCCATCGCCGCCTGACAGTGGGTCGGCGGATTGAGGGTGACAGCCATCGCCGTCTGATAGTGGGTCGCTATCGCCTGCGGTGGACTGACTGATGGTGATGCTTGCAGAGCTTGTCGAGTGAAGGGTTAAAGGCCTTTGTGTGCCCATTTCGGAGGAGTTCGGGCTCCTGAAGAGGAAGATAAGAGGGAGTTCGGCTCTCATAGGTGTCTGGTTGGAGGTATGCAGCTAAGGCTCGTCTGCGGAAGAGTTCGGCTGCTGAGAATCCGAAGCTCGGCCATCTGGGGTTCGACCGGCTGTTGGACTTCGGCTGAGGCTGGGACACTTGAAAGTTCGGTAGGAGCTTGGTCGGCCGAAGTTTGATGAGGGCGACCACTGAGGAGTTCGGCCGAGTGACGACTGCTGAAGAGTTCGGGCTCCTGAGTGACGACCGCTTGGGAATTCCGCTAAAGCCCATCCGCTGAGGAGTTCGGCCGCTGAGAGGACTTCATTGAAGCTCGGCCGCTTGGAGTCGGTTCGAAGAAGTTCGGCCGTGGGGAGTCGAAGGAGTTCGGCCGTGGGGAGTCCGAAGGAGTTCTGTTGGTGCAGAAAATCATCTTCGCCGGAGGTCGCCGGAGTCGAGGCTGTTGAGGTCGCCGTCGGGGACCTACAAAATGAAGTCCCATCCGAAATCGGTGGGGTGGTGGCTCCGGCAGGACCCTCCGACGGTCAAGTTAGTTTCCGACCAACAGTAATGGAGTGCTCGGAATGAGTTCCGGAGCTTAGAGATGAGGAGGAGAGCTTAGAGAGTCGAGAGTTCAGAGAGCTTAGAGAGTCGAGAGTTCAGAGAGCTTAGAGAGTCGAGAGTTTAGAGAGCTTAGCCTTAGCGTGTCGGGAGGGTCCTTTATATAGTGGAGCTTGATGGTGACAACTGTAGCCGCGTGCTGGTGGGCCGCTCGAGGTTCGACGGAGTCAGTCTCACTGGTGCCGTGTGCGGCGGATTGAGGGCGACAGCCATCGCCGCCTGACAGTGGGTCAGTGGATTGAGGGTGACGCCATCGTCGCCTGACAGTGGGTCGCTATCGCCTGTGGTGGACTGACTGATGGTGATGCTTGCAGAGCTTGCCGAGTGAAGGGTTGAAGGCCTTCGTGTGCCCATTTCGGAGGAGTTCGGGCTCCTGAAGAGGAAGATAAGAGGGAGTTTGGCTCTCATAGGCGTCTGGCTGGAGGTATGCTGCTAAGGCTTATCCGCGGAAGAGTTCGGCTGCTGAGAATCCGAAGCTCGGCCGTCTGGGGTTCGGTCGGCTGTTGGACTTCGGCTGAGGCTGGGACACTTGAAAGTTCGATAGGAGCTTGGTCGGTCGAAGTTCGATGAGGGCGACCACTGAGGAGTTCGGCCGAGTGACGACTGCTGAGGAGTTCGGGCTTCTGAGTGACGACCGCTTGGGAATTCCGCTAAAGCCCATCCGCTGAGGAGTTCGGCCGCTGAGAGGACTTCATTGAAGCTTGGCCGCTTGGAGTCGGTCCGAAGGAGTTCGGCCATGCGGAGTCGAAGGAGTTCGGTCGTGGGGAGTCCGAAGGAGTTCGACCATCCAGGAAGTTTGGTCTCGACGCTGGGAGTCCGGAAGAAGCTCGGGAGCTGACCAGTTCGGCCTACTGGAAGAAGTTCGGCCGCTGGGAGTTCGATCGCTTGGCAGTTCGGCCGGCTGAAGGAGTTCGGCTAGACTAGTGCGCTGAAGCTCTTCTGCGGCTACTGGTTGCATTATGCTGAGCGTCGGGCCGGGCTTCGGCAGGAGCGGGATTTATCCCCAACATGAGGTATCAAATTGACCATCAAAGAAGAATCAGCATAGTACTTGCATACTGTGTTGATTTCTTATATTAGGACTTCTGATCATGATTTATGGGCTCGTATGAACGACTCCTAGAGGCCAGATGCATGTGCGGCTTGGAACATCATCCATAAGCCTGGATTAGTAAGTTAGTATGTCTAACTTGCATAGATAATAGATCTGATTTATTTTAGTTACCTGCATTAGATGTAGTGTAGACGCATGTTGATGTGAACTACATATTTTATTTTCTTCTTTATGTTTAATTTCTAATTTAATGTCATGCCATAATCATATAATAGCATATTAGATCTAGGATATTCTCTGATATTAAAAATTAATTTTGATTAATTTTATTCTTTTGTTCGTTAATCTTGAAAAGTTTCAAGATCTTGCCCTAAAATCCTAGATGTAGTTCCTTCAATTGGTATCAAAACCTAGGTTGATTATTACATAATTATTTCTATATATTTAAATTATTTTTTAGATTAGATCTAATTTATAATCTTATTATTAAATCTAAAATTAAAAATCATAATCATACGAACTGATTATAAGGTTGTTCTACTATAAGATTTATTTCTTACAGTGGAGAGATTGTTCCAGTTCGTATAGATCTATTTTTTATCATAAATTTATTAGATATGATCTGATCTTATTTATAATTTATTAAATTTAAAAAAATTTAGATATAAAAATAAAATTTTTTAGATTGCACGGACTGATTATAAGGTTATTCTACTGTAAGATTTATCCCTTACTGTTGGTGCAGAAATCCATCCTCGCCGGAGGTCGCCGGAGTCGAGGCCGCTGGGGTCGCCGCCGGGGACCTGCAAAATAAAGTTTCGTCCGAAATCGATGGGGGGTGGCTCCTGCAGGACCCTCCGACGGTCAAGTTAGTTTTCGGCCAACAGTAATGGAGTGTTCGGAATGAGTTCCGGAGCTTAGAGATGAGGAGGAGAGCTTAGAGAGTCGAGAGTTCAGAGAGCTTAGAGAGTCGAGAGTTCAGAGAGCTTAGCTTTAGCATGTCGGGAGGGTCCTTTATATAGTGGAGCTTGATGGTGACAACTGCAGCCGCGTGCTGGCGGGCCGCTCGAGGTTCGGCGGAGTCAATCTCACTGGTGCCGTGTGCGGCGGATTGAGGGCGACAGCCATCGCCGCCTGACAGTGGGTCGGCGGATTGAGGGTGACAACCATCGCCGCCTGACAGTGGGTCACAGATTGAGGGTGACAGCCATCTCCGCCTGACAGTGGGTCGCTATCGCCTGCGGTGGACTGACTGATGGTGATGCTTGCAGAGCTTGCCGAGTGAAGGGTTGAAGGCCTTCGTGTGCCCATTTCGGAGGAGTTCGGGCTCCTGAAGAGGAAGATAAGAGGGAGTTCGGCTCCCATAGGCGTCTGGCTGGAGGTATGCAGCTAAGGCTCGTCCGCTGAAGAGTTCGGCTGCTGAGGATCCGAAGCTCGGCCGTTTGGGGTTCGATCGGCTGTTGAACTTCGGCTGAGGCTTGGACACTTGAGAGTTCGGTAGGAGCTCGGTCGATCGAGGGGCGACCGCTGAGGAGTTCGATCGAGTGACGACTGCTGAGGAGTTCGGGCTCCTGAGTGACGACCGCTTGGGAATTCCGCTAAAGCCCATCCGCTGAGGAGTTCGGCCGCTGAGAGGACTTCATTGAAGCTCGGCCGCTTGGAGTCGGTCCGAAGGAGTTCGGCCGTGGGGAGTCCGAAGGAGTTCGGCCGCCCAGGAAGTTTGGTCTCGACGCTGGGAGTCCCGAAGAAGCTCGGGAGCTGACCAGTTCGGCCTGCTGGAAGAAGTTCGGCCGCTGGGAGGACTTCATTAGAGCTCGACCGCTTGGCAGTTTGGCCAGCTGAAGGAGTTTGGCTAGACCAGTGCGCTGAAGCTCTTCTGCGGCTACTGGTTGCATTACGCTGAGCGTCGGGTCGGGCTTCGGCAGGAGCGGAATTTATCCCCAACAGTAGCCCCCCACTCCCGAGTTCAAAAATTGAAGGAAGGGAGTACCATAATAGGCGACTGCCGAAGCCTTCTTCCGGGCCCCGCGCTTGTCGTAGCTGAAGCTCGGGGAGGTCTCATCTCCAGCCAGTGTTGACGTTGGAGTTGAAGCTGAGGCTTGGGGGAGACCTCACCTCCAGCGGGACTCATTTCCAGCCAAAGTTGATGAAGCTGATGTTGAAGCTCTCTGGCCGAGGTTGACATGATCGCTTTCTCTAGCCGAGGTCGACGTTGAAGCCCCCTGACCGAGGTCGTCGCGGGCCTCACGTCTATCCGAGGACCTTATCCCTAGCCGGAGCCGATGCGGGCGCTCGGGGGAGAT